>PVJL010004030.1:0-140519 GCA_004026885.1 Lyroderma lyra
ATTTCTGGTCTAACAATTTTAGACAAAAGTATCATCATATACACGGGAAACTGTGGTATGTGTGTGTGAGGGGAAAGTCTCCTTCCTCTTAAAGCCAGACACGGTTTACAAATTTGCACTTGCCCGTGATTTTACTTTGTTGGTGAAAGCCATCCTGGTTCAAAGTCTGGGTAACATTTCAGGGTATCACTGAGAACCCGCTGTCTGTGAGCAGTAAGCAGATCAGCCTTACAACGAGTCTGCCTTTTGTGTTGCCCAGGTCGGCTGCAATTCGATTTATTTCAGCCTTTGTGATACGGCTGCCCAGTTGGCACAGAGAGCATGCTGACCACAAGCCCTATTGTCTCCCATCCAAGACCGCTGTGAAAATTATCTTCCTTGCCAATCAGTTTGATATTGTCCCTCGTGCCCTGAGAGCCCGGTGTTCCCTAAAGCCCTTCCCGGGAGCCTGGGCCCTTCCCTAACAATAGATTTTCTCCTGCTGTGTGCCCTGCTCCCCTGTCACCTCCTGTGCTCCAGCCAAACAAAGCCGTTCTCACTCTTCTGACACCACCTGACATTTTTTGATGCCCACTTTTTCACCCGTACTGGTCACCAAATAGAATGAGGACCCCTAAGCCAAAGCCTTTGTCTGACATGGGCAGGTTCCATGGGTTCCCTAACCTTTTGGGGGGCTTGGGAAAGGACACACCTTGATGAGACCTCCAGGTTGAATCGTGCTTTGCGTGTTTTGTATGGCGATCGGGCCACCCAATGTCAAAGTCCCTCCAGGGGAAGTTTCTAGGGGGAGAAGGAAGTATTCCATATTATTTCAAGCATACTTCAAGGATGTTTTTAAATGATTCCAGGACAAGATAAAGGAAACAATTTCCAGCAGCAAAAAGTGTCACAAAACGAGGAGGCAACTAAAATGCATAGAAGGAAAATCTGTTGAGTGACCAATGGATAGAGTTTGCAAGTAAGTGACATAGAACAAAGTGGAGGACACGGGTCACTTTTTTAATCTACATGCATTTAAGCATTCATTCATCTATTTGACAAAAATATCAAGAGCCTGATCTCTGTCAGGTGGAAATAAAATAAATAAAATAAAAAGACATGGTCTCCACCCTCCAAGACTAACAGAACAAGTTACTGGTTCCAGGAAGGAAGGACATACAAGGCAGTGAGGACAGACACCAACACGGGGTCCCCATGTCAGCCTTCGTGTATTAGAGACTCTACTGCTTTTCAATACAATTTAAGAGTCACGGTTTGTGCTACGAAGACTCCCGACGAGTGCTACAATCATCCGAATCTCTTTGCAGTTGCATCTGGGCACGGTTTGCCCGCCCCTCTTAGAGCTTCAGGTGTATACTGTGGCTTCGTGTTTGAGCCCCAACCATGGCTGCCAAGCCAGCAGCAACCACGGGTCCTGGGCTCAATCCCGGGGTGAAGCTCGATTTCCTGTCTCCCCCCTCCCCTGCAGAAGGGTTGCACCTGTTTTCCTTTTACCCATGTCCCTGCCACATGTGCCTGCTGGCACCTTCAGCATGAGGGGTGCCCACGAACTTGCCTTTAATACTGAGTCAGTCATCCAGGGATGAGGCACGTCGATGAGCAGCTGAGCTAGTGAGGAGGATGTTCCAAAGAATGCACCACGATGAGGTCCCATAAATGACACACGGGTCTCATTCAGCCCCGCATGTGGTTTCTGAGGGTGACATCAGCCCCAGACATGGACCGGGAATTTCGGCTCCCCCGTGCCGTTTGCTTCTCTTCCTCTCACCTCCGGCAAACTCTCCATTGTTCCCTCTTTCGTGTTTCAGCACTTTAGTGTAACGTAGGTAGAATGTCCCGCTTGCCAGGCCGGGGACAACTCAGGGGGATTAGTGTCGAGGCTGTGCCGGCTCATCTGCACCCCCCCGGGCCGTGGCAAATCAGAGCCTGCCCACATTCAAGGGCAGCGTGGGGCTTTGGACTAGCCACTTGAACTCGCATCACCACTTCGTCATGTGGCTCTTC
This sequence comes from Lyroderma lyra, assembly GCA_004026885.1. Taxonomy (NCBI): domain Eukaryota; kingdom Metazoa; phylum Chordata; class Mammalia; order Chiroptera; family Megadermatidae; genus Lyroderma; species Lyroderma lyra. The sequence continues at coordinate 2,005 of PVJL010004030.1, forward strand.
TTTTCTATTTTTAATCATGTTCCTTTATCTGTGAAATGAAGAGGTTTGTCTAAGATGTTCTAACAGCCCTTGCCTTTTTCTCTGATTTTATAAACTATGTGTACGTCTGTAGCTTCTTGTGAATAGTACTCATTTCGGAAGTTGTAGCACTTACGACCAAGAATATCATACCATCCTTCTGAAAGCTTGCAAAAAACAAAACCAAACAAACCACACACACACACACACATACACACACACACACACAAAAGACAACAAAATTTAATTTGAAATGCAGAAGGGGGTGAGCTCATAGACCCAAGTATAAAGAAAAGGCAAAATATTTATCACACATGGTCAGTCTACTTTGACTGACAGGCAATCCAATCAAAGGTAAAACAAAACCACGTTATTTGAACAAGGAGCAGAAGTAAATTGACCCAGGGGGCTGTAACTTGAGGCACTGGGGCTAAGACGACCCCTGCAGTCCAGGTTTTATGTCTCCTTCAATTGCACTTGCACTTGCCTCTTCTCTAAGTGAGTGATGGGTGGTGACAGCCCTTCAGCAAAATCGATGCAGCACCTTTATCTCAGTGGTGAATTGGACAGTGGGTCCTGGCAGTTCATCAGATGTCAATACATTTCATTTACAGTGGTCCTTTCTGTTTTATTTTTTGGCCAAGACTTCCATTTAGGATTGACAACAAAAAACAAACGAACCTCAGATTCTGTGTCACCTTGCTCCCCTCCAGTGACACATACCCAGAGGATTCACCCCAAGCTGCTACTAGCTAGATGCTCTTGTAGCTGGCAGAGCCACAGGGCTGCAGAGAAGCCTCTAGAACCCAGAAGAGGCGGGGTCTCAGCATGATTGATGTCTGCAGCTGTCCATTCCTGTGAGCTGATTCAGGCCTAGAGAATGTATTTGTCTGGCTTCAAAGATGCTCTTCCTAATACAGTCTTGCTATAAATCTCCAGCTGTGCTGTTCTCTTTTTTTTTTTCTTTTTTATAATCCACATAATTCTGTTTTCCTGAGGAGCTTTATTAATAACTTCTAAGCATTCTCTCCCCTAATCCCCACCAAGATCTACAGTGAATGACAGTGTTGAAAGCAAGGTAGAGTAAGAGAGGATTCAGTCTCAGCCTTCTAATACCAAGCTCAGAACTTGCTTGCCATGCCTGCCTGCCTCCTGTCCCAGGACATACAGAGCAGCACAAATTTCCTCAGGAAGTTGTCACCACACAGAACAATCTAATGGTCAAGAGCATGGGCATGAGGCTGCTGGGGCCCAAAGCCTGGCCCCTTGACTGTGTGACCTGAGAAACTATACCCAGGCTCTCTGGGCTTCAGTTTCTTTCTGTACCAACTAGAGGTCTTAGCACCTGCCTCACAAACACGTTGAGGATAGATGAGCTGATGTATGCCAAAAGCTTTACGCAATGCCTGAGCACAGATGGTGCCACCTACGAGTTTGCTGTGCTGTCGCCCCCTCCACAGGACAGCAGTTACCATCACTGATGACACTGCCCTGTGCTCTGAAGCCCTCCGGGCTGTCCTGGGGCCATGGATTCCTACAGGGTAGTTGTGAAGTACCTCCCTGACCCTGAAGACATATGAGGAATGATCGAAAATACAGTATTTAAATTTGAAAAACATATTACAGTAAAAGACACATAACCATTAACCTTCCTCCTCTCTTCGAACACACTTACCCAGTAGTTCTTTGCCACTTTCTGAAGCAGTTCTGGAAGTCCTCTTCCGTGAGTGTCTGTAGTTGCTCTGTCGTGGCTGCCTCGATGTCCCGAATGGATTGAGAACATCTCCCTTTCACGGTCATTTTGACTTTGGGGAAGAGCCAGAAGTCGCTCGTGCCAGGTCCCATGAATAAGGTGGATGAGGGCACACCATCATGTTTTTATTTGATTAAAATAGTTTCCTCATAAATAAGTGGTTTACATGAGATGTTTCAATAGGAAAGGCAGAAAAAGTAAACAACTCAGGAACACAGAAGACCCTTTTGTGATTTTTTTTTTTAAAGTAAAATGACAAAGTAGGAAAGAAGAAAGAAATAGTTTTCCCAAAGAAATTAAAGAGAAAACTGGCAGGCAGATAGAATGTCCACGGGTACTGGGAGAGGGACAGATGCAGGCAAGGGAACGGAAACTGCGCAGCCGTGGGTGACTTGGATCGGACGCTGACCTTTCCCAACACCGAGAGGAAACAGCCCCTGACCGTGAACTGCTGAGAGCAGCCTGACCGCCTGGGCCCCGCCCCGCCCCCGCCGGGCATGCGCCCTGGCCATCTGCTCCCCCGACACCCAAGTGCCCTCAGCCCACGGCAGCCAGGCGTCGCTTCAATTTCTCATGGCTTGTGTGTCAAATAGCTTTGTTCTCTACTCTAAAATATACCCGTTCGTTTTATATCCTGAGGCTGGTATGGGAAGACTTTTTCTCCCCAGAGGCACCATGCTAGAGATTGGACCCTATGGAGAGCACCAGTCAGCACATGCATTTATCATCTTGCATTGAGGACCCAGGAGAACACAAGGTGGGCTCGGCCTCCGCCGAGGCATTCCCAGCTTAGGCTGACCAGGAGAACCCTTTTAAACAGGACAGAGAACAACGGTCCTATCACGTTTCGAATGGTACGTGTGGTCAGTCTAGTCTCACTGGGCTAAATTCAAGGTGTCAGTAGGATGACCAGATGTCCTGTTTGGAGCAGGACAGTACTGTTGTTTTCTGTCCCATGTAAAATGGTACGCCTGGTCAGCCTATCCCAGAATGAAAGTGTGGACTCACTTTCTGTCCTGGCCACATGCTTAAAACCACCAGATCCACATCTGGCCCTATCTGTTGTTTGTGGATAAACAGAAGATAATTAATAAAGGTATTGTTTATTTTTCCCTGGAAGAGATAATGACAAACTAGTCCAAAAAAGCAAAATTAGCATATCATTAATTAGGGTCCTGTTTGTGTTTCTCTATCCCTTAGGATTCTGCATATTTTGATATGGAAGTATTGACTACAAGTGAGTCTTGTAAAAGCAAAGTATGATTAGGAACACACGTAGGGCAAAGAGAAAGAGTTGTGGTGGTCAGGGGCAGGCAGCAGGCAGAAATGCAGAGTTCTTTCCTAATGGGCACAGCGTTTAGTTTTGCAGGAGGGAAAGAGTCCTTGAGAAAGATGGCGGCGATGGTTGCCCGATGGTGTGAATGTACTTAATGCCACTGAACTGTACACATAATGGTTGCGATGGTAATTTTTACGTTGTGTGCATTTTTGACACAATTAAAATATCTCTTTTAAAAAATTACTTGTGCTTACTCCCCCACCCCATTCAGTTGGCAGGAATTTGAGGGTCCCTGCCCTTTGCTGTCTTATAAGGCTGCTGTCGTGTGTTCTCTAGACCCTAAGAACATAAGGTAAACAAATGTGCTCAATAGCCATACTGGATTGTGACTGCAAAACGATACTACCTGAGCCAGAGCAGGAGAAACTTGTTCAACATCAAAGCATCCCTGACCTTCCTCTGGTTTCAGTGTTATGTGACAGTCTAGTCTGGTTAAACCAAGGTCAAGGATATTTTAAGGAGAGAACTGTGGTAAAGAACCAAATAAGCAGAAATTTACCTTACTCCATTGGATTGGAATAAATGGAAAGAATCAGGTAAAGGAGTCAGTAGAAAAACCTTGAAATAAATCTGACAGTAGGGCACTTTATGAAATAGATTTTGATAGAGAGTAGAAGCAACCACGGTCATGAATAAAAGAAACCTGTGAGAAATGTAAGAAATATGGATGGAATATTTTGCATGACCCTATTTTCTAACCTCATTAATCTTAACGCTTAAAATAGGTGAATATTTTAAATCATGCCTCAGTAAAGCTGCTATTATAAGATGAGAGAAAGCATATCAATATATGGAGGGGGAATGCAAGAACGTATTGTCTATAAGAGAGGGAAAGACATGAATCAAAAGACATAACACTGTATTTCTTTGGAGGCTAGTACTAAACACAAGTCGCAGAGCTGGAGTGGGTGGGTCAGAACTCCAAAGTGTTATTGGCACTATATGTGAGGACACAAAAAGAAGCATATAAAGAAATACAAAAATACTCTCCCTAGAGACAGTCTCTTCAGATGTCAAGAAAAACCTGGATGAAGTGCACCAAGAGCGGCTGCAAAATTACAAATTCAAGGCCACCTGCAGAACCAAACATTAAGGCCTCGGGCCGCTTATTACCGATGTCGCCCCTCACTTTTCTGCGTTCTGCAGAAGCCTCCAGGGACTGGAGAGGGTGAGCCTGGATCAGTCTGTGATGCGTAACGACCCCAGCGTTAAAGTGGGACTGCAAATGGGGGACTCCCCCTTGAGCACTGAGGCATTCCTGCATTTCTTTTATTTATTTATTTATTTATTTATTTATTTATTTATTTATTTATTTAGCTTTTTGGTATGTGGGTAGCTCCCTGACTGGGAATCGAACCCAGGCCACAGCGCTGACAGCGCCAGTGCCGAAGCCTTAAGCCACTACACCATCAGGGAACTCCCTCCTGCATTTCTTCTCTCAGGTCCAGGTGGCCCCTGGGCAGCCTGGCATCTTGTCCACTCCTCTCTTCCCCCGGAGGTAGATGTTTCATCACCATGGGGTGTCCTGATTACTTATCTCAGTGCCTGGCACGTGGCAGCTATGTGAAAGGTGTTTTGTTTTGTTTTTCAATGAAAAACGGATGACTAAAAAGAAGAGTGGACAAATTGCCATTTGTATGTCATTCTACTGCTAATTAAACTTGGGTCCTTCATGAAGGTATTTTAACCCTCTGTATTTCAGTTTCCTCATGGGCAAGTCCTAAATGATACTAGTTCCTACTTCTGAGAGGCTTTATAAGGATTAAATGAGTAAGAACAGGTAAAAGTTTAGACCAGTGCCTGGAAATAGCACGCCTCAATAAATATTAGCCATTTCCCATATTAGTTTTGCTAAGTGATTGATTAAACCTAGGAACCATTATAAATGTCATTCTGTATAGAAAATAAGGCATTTTTTAAAGTATCAATTTAACACACTTTTAAAAATTCAACATAGTTTTTACCTAACATTAAAATGCCCACTGTTCATAAGTTTTAGGCAGAATATCATATTGAATTGCAAAGAGTTTAATGGTAGCTAAGTATAAATGCTAAGATAATTTTAACATACTTTAAATAAACCATTTAAAAAGTGCACCATAGAATTCTTTACATTTTCTTCAGAATATATGGGAGATAATTTAATTTTCTCTTTGTATTTCAGGTTCATTATAATCATAAATTATTTATTTCTCATTAAACCCATTTTTAATAAGCATCTATTAAGTTCCAGGCATTGTTCTAGACACAAGAGATGCAATGGTGAACTAAACAATGCTCCTGGTCTCATGGAGCTTATATTCCTGTCAGAAAACACACACACACACACATTTATATGCATATATATATACAATTACACATATATACACATATATACAATTACCTATGCACACACATGCATGACACATAAGTATATGATAGACACATATACATACATACCACATACACACACATATATATACAATGACACATATATACAGTGATACACATACATATATTTATACACACATACATTCACACACACCTGTACCTATGCACACATATGTATACAACGATGCGCAAACACATATAATGTTATCAGCATGAAGGAAAATGGTAATAGAGGGCACAGCATGAGGCAAACAGCTTGTCTAGTATAGTCAGATAGACTTGAACACAATGACATTTAATCAAAGAACTGATTAATGTGATAGGGTGATGGTGCTCTGTGGGAAGAGAGCAGGTCAAGGAAGAGAGAGACAGGTGGTACAAAGGCCCTGAGGTGGGAGCATGTATGGAGTGTTCCCAGAGCGGCACTGAGACCATGTGGCCAGAGATCGTGGGTAGGAGAAAAATTCAGGAAGCCTTTAAATTTTGCTCTAAGTACATGGAAAGAGACTAGAGAGATGTCAGGCTGAACAGTGATGTGATTTATGGATTGCAAGTGTCTCTGGCTGCTGTGAGTAGAGTGGATGGTAGGAGGCCTGAGACAGGAGAAGGAGGTGCCTTAGAAGACTGCTGGGTGACGTGGTGATGGCCTGGACAGGATTCCAGACATTCTTGATGCAGAGCCACCGGGATCCCGGATGGGCTGGGTGACCTGAGGGTAGCAGATGCCCACGCAGATTCTCTGGGATGTAGCCAAATGTACTTTGCTGCGACAGGTATGCAAAAACCCACTTTCTTTAAATGTCCTTTGTGTCTGTTGCTTTTGTTTTTGTGGTTTGGTTTGGTTTGGTTTGAACTTCTTTCCATCCGTGTGTGAAGTACATAAATCTAACTGGCGAATGGGATTGTTTCACTGTAGATACGCGTGCAACTAACAGTTGTAAGTCTTGTTCCAACAGTGAGAACCTTGGCCACTTGAAGCCTCAAACTCCACAATTATAAAGAAAAATTTTTCCCCCTGAGAGCCTGTGTGACTCTCCTCCCAGAAGTTATAACTATGGCTTGCTCGAAGGCCTAGTTTAATTGGACTTTTTTTTTTGTCACCAATGACCTTTAGAACTTTTAAAGTTGATTAGATCAGTTTCCACTGAGGTCAGGAATTATTCCAGCAACCTTGGAGTTCTAAACCACCTGCTAATCCTGACCATATTTTACTTCCCCTGTTGAAAAAGCATTTATTTTCCAACAAATTTCAGTATACCTGTCTGGCATTCCTTCTCACAGCAGCCTTACTAAAAAGTTGTCTGGCCCATGTTGTCCCTGTGCAGGTGGGAGAGGGCTGGGAAAAGGTGGTGCAACAGAGTGGTCAGAGCAGGGTCTCTAGGACTTGACCAGCTGGATGTCAAACCCATCTCTGCCATGCACTAGCTGTGCGTTCTTGGGCAAATTATTCAGCCTCTCTGAGCCCAGTGTGCTTGTCCCTAAAATGACGATAACAATAGTACTTCCTCACAGACTTACTGTGGGGATCACGGGAATTAATTCCTGATATGCCCTTGGAGCTTTGCCTCACACACGGAAAAGCTGAGGAGGAGTTCCTTACAATGATGATTCCTTCTGACTCGAAGACTAGATCCACGTCTGCTTTGGAATCACCGTGGATTTTCCCAAATTAGAAAGGACTCCGTTAATCCCGTCCACCTATTTATCGGCTCTGTATATTGAGGGAGATCCATCTGAAAGTCTATCCCTACGCCTGCCACATAATGATGAGAACAGGTACTCCCCAAGGTTGATAAGGATTAAAAGAGAAAATGTCTGTGAAGGAGCGGAGCAGACAGCCTTCCCCCTCGCACCTCAGTCAGGGTGTGTGTGTGATGTAGACAGCACTTGTGAAATTCAACATGACATCCCCAAGACTGAGAAACACACTTGGATGCGAGTTGCTTACAGGAAAGTGAGGCCATATGAGGCAACACTGACTGTGGGTTTCGTCCCTGAGCTGGGGGCACTGACAGACAGCACACACGCTCCCCACAGAACCACCCTACCGCCTCTCGCCACCCGGGAGCTGCTGGAGTTCTGTTGGCTGTTTCTTCAGTCCCAGTTTCAGAACATTTAGTATCCGTTGGCTGAGGAAGCAGAAATTTTTCATCTCCATCTCATGGGGAGATTTTCAAAATTGTCTTTATTTGCATCTGGGACTTTTTTTATTTTTAATGTGGGCTTTGTACTTTTAAAGCCCATTTAAGAGGTGGTCACGCTGTGCACGCTGTGTTATTTTCTTTCCCTTCACATGTCACCCAGAGAGGAACAAGCAGCATTGCTAAAGGGAAGGGGATGTCGGGAGTAGCGGCCCCAGAACACCCCTTAGCAGGAAGGCGTGTGAACAAGTCATTGAATCGTGAACAAGTCATTGAATCATGAACAAGTCATTGAATTGTGTGTTCTCCACTCGAAGTGAAAGACATTGAATGAGATGCTTTCTAAGGTCTTCTTTCCATCTATCATCCTTTGATTCCCTGTGATCAGATTATCTGAGAGGTGAAAATCAGAGATAATCTCACCCCAGGGCCTAGATGGACCAGCTGCTAGTCTGTGAGGTTCCCCTCTTCAGGAAGTCTTTTGGCAACAAGTGTTCTTTAAATAATCGTCTTGACTGACAGTGAGGGAACAAACCCACTAGGAGAATACTGGAAGAAACCATATTTCTTATGTCTATGAATTTTAAAAATATATTTCTGTTCCTCACCCTATGGTTGTAACTTGTTCTGCTGGTTTTAACAGCCATGAGGAAAAAGAATGAGAACTCATCCTCCACAATTTTGTCTCCAGCGCTAGGAGTATTGAAGAGACTGATGGAACTGTTGAGATTCCTTAGGACAGGGACAACTTCTAATCAATGTCAGCTTGGCAGATATCCATTGTGTGAGAATTAACTCAGAAGGTCAGCCGCAAACATGAGGTCAGAGGCATCCTGACCCAGAGAGAGGCGGAGAGGGTGTGGCGTTCTTTCCCAGCAGCATTCTGGAGACAATTTACTAACTGAAATCAGGTGACAGAGGGTTTTAGAGATTATGTTCTTATATTTTATCAGGAATAAGGCAGTGAGACTTTTAAAACGGTTCTTTTTTTCCTTGTAGACATATGCTGCCCAGAAGTGAATCAGCCTTAACATTCTTTATGCAATATGCTTCTTCAGCTGCCATGTTCATTGTTTGCTCATGATCATTATGGAAATAAGGAAAATAATGAACTCCACCTGCTTGTGGTCTAGGGCAGAATCTGTCACTTCATGTTTAATGGTCAAGTCCCCCGAGAGAAAACCACTGTGTGCGGACCTGCCCGGTCCCCATGCTGTGCTGCCAGCCTCCTGGTCTCTCGAGGGAGAAACGCTTCTTCCTGCATTGGCTGCCAGCCGTTAGTTCGGTCACATTCTCATTCTTTATTCATAATTTTGTCAAACTGAGACAAAAGCTCCCACCTCTTGTGAAATGATTATTGGTGTCTGCGCTGACTCTGAGGATGGCCAGATTTCCAGAGCTACTTGTTCAAGTTTGAATTACTCGTGGACTTTACAAAATCCCTACCATTCGTCTTCCTTCTCAGGCACCCTCCACTGTGTCCATACCTTATTAACACCCTAAGTCGGCAGTGGGGACACTACCTGTTGTGCTGCCAGCAGAACTACAAAGCCTGGTCACTCTGTGGTCCCAGGAGTTAGGGAAACCCTCCTTTCACACTGATGTGACTTGGGGTGCTCCTCCCTTGTCATAGGATTGACACGGGGCTAGACCGGGGTTGAATGACTAATGAGTCACTGCCCTTGCAAGTGAGGCTTTTTCCTTGAATCAAGTTACAACCTCAGCTCCATCCTCCCTCAGAGGGAGGTCTTCCTCAGCGGACTTCTTGTTGACTCATGCAGCCACCCAGGCTTTGTCCTCTCCCCAGAATGCATGCACCCCACAACCCAGAGCTTGACACCCTGCAAACCAGGAGCTAGCCCACCTGAAGCAAAGAGCCAGAGGGGAGGAGTGGTTTCTCTACTTCCTCCAGGTGGTGACCTCTCAGGGCCACTTCTGGTGTCACACCATGTTACGATCTTCAAACAACGTCCTAATGGAGGTCAACACAGGACCTGTAGAATGAGCTGCGACTCTCAGACTCAGGTATCCATGGGACTCGACCTCTCCCCCAAACTCTTGTTACCAAGAGAGGACCCCTACTACTAACTAAGGAGGGTTTTCTTTTGCATCGCTGAGGAGGGGGTGACCTTCTTGCAGGCGGCTCCTGACTGCATGCATGTGGCATGTGGTGCCCTGGGGGACTGCAGAAGCTTTTGCCGTACAATTCCTTCAGGACCAAAGGCTCCTGATTCCTCAGTAGCTCAGTTCCCTTGGAAGGAGCCCAAATCAAAGCTACCTTTATACCGAATTCCTCCGTGTCCTAAAGTGTCAGATTATCGGGTCCACCCACCTGCTCCCACACTTCCTTCCTGCTCAATTTCAGTAAGCACTTGAATTGTTTTCCTTTCTGACTCAGAGCCAGTCTGTACCACAACAGCAGCAAGCTTGCTTTCTATCTATATGCAAGTAGGCTGTGTTCTCCCCAACTGCTTGAGAAAGACCCTTTTAACCATATATTTCTGTGTCTTCGGGTATAAAAGGAGTGGTTTGGGGATAAATCGCCTGAGCGTCTGTCCGGCTGTAAAATCCACATTATGCACACGCCACAATTAGAGAATAGGTGACGTAGTACATGTGTAAATGCCCCATAAATACCCTACGCCCTGTTATGATGCTCAAGTTCCTTCTCCACCTGATACCAACTCACCCCTGCTCCTCCTGAGCAGCCAGCCACTCAGCAGCCCTGCACTTAGGTGCTCCTGGCAGCTGATGTCACATGGTCCCCAAACTCAAATGTCCCTACCCTTCTAATTTTGATAACTCCATTTGGTCCTCCACGCCCTGCTCACAGGTCTCCCCCTCAGTGAGCCCTCCCCCTGGACTCAACCTCTTTTGGCAGAAAGCGTGGCTCACTTCTTTTGTATCCGTGGCTCTTTGCTCAGACCTGTGGTACAACCGTTGAAATAGTTGAGTATTTGAAGTCCAGAGCTCCACTAAACAGGCAGAACTGTTCGGTTTCATTTCCCCTGCCACTCCCCTGACCTAGCACTTGTGTCTGATACAGAGCAAGTTCTCAGTGACACTTGTTGAGTACATCTTCAGTAAGTTCCATGAAAGGAAGGCCCTTAAAATAAACCTATTTAAGCGAAAGCTTGATATGTGGCTATAAATTTAGGTCCACGCTGTAGGAAAAGCCCATGAAGATACAGGTTAGCTTTGGTTTCTGGCTAATTCATTCATTTTCCTTACTTGGAGATGTAGACACATCTGCTGAAGATTCAGGTGATGAGGCTGGAGATTGAGGGAGAAGGTCGGTTTTAACCTAAATCACCATTTTGATTTAAACGTGTTTCCCCTTTAGCAGTGTTTTGTCTAGTGATGATATAAATCCCACAGAGTTCTCACTGGTCAGCCTGAGGCTCAGCCCACACCAGATTCTCCATGCTGGCTCTGGTCCTTTACCTTTTGTTCGAAGATAAACAGTCTCTCTTTTCTTCCCCTTTCCTTATTCCTTTCTTCATTGAAGACATTAAAATGTGAATCTTTTATCAGTATCTGCACTCCTTCAGTATGCAGCTGGCTGTTGACCTGTGTGTTCTCTGCACCACACGAGACACAGTGAGAGAAATCGAAAGATCGTTTGGGCAAAGATTATTCTTTTTACTTGGAAAAAAAATAACAACCTTTCTTGACTTTCTTCTGTGGTGAAAGTTCTATAACAGATAGAGATGAATAAAGCATGTTGTTTCTCGACCTTGGAGTCCTTAGAGTTTCAAACAATGGTTTTCCAGTTTTCAGTTAATGAAATCAACTTATTCAATTAGAAAGTATTTTTATTTATTTATAGTAGTGTAGAACAGAAAACATCGGAGTACCTTCCGTGATGTGAGGGTATTTTCACAGGAAATGAATATTCAGTAGAGCGGGGGGTGTACTGGATCATAATGTAGAAGGTTCTTCTTCTGTAAGACAGCAGTCAAAAGAGTTAGAAACCCACTGACTCAAAAGAATCAATGAACTTGGACATATATCACAGCAGTTCAACTTGTAAGAAATTGGAGTTGAGAAGAGATGTGGGAGTGAGAGGACTCAGTGTCAAACAAACAAGCTCAAGGATGCAAACTGCCAAAATTGCATCGTGTCTGTCACATGTTGCTACTCCATTCCTAGTGAACTCTGCATCTAACTGTTATTTCTTTTTTTATTAAATTCGTTGAGATGACAGTGGGTAATGAAGTTATATAGGTTTCAAGTGTAGGATCCTATAATACATCATCTGTGTATTGTGTTATGTGCTCCACCACCCAGAGCCTCTTCTCCTTCCATCACCATATATTTGACCACCTTTACCCTCTTCTCCCAACCCCCTTCCTCCTTTCCCTCTGGTTACCACTTGACCAGCAGTGACAAACGTTTTGGCTTCCCTGGGCCACATTGGAAGAAGACTTGTCTTGGGCCACACATAACATACACTCACACTAATGATAGCTGATGAGCCCAAAAAAATGGTTGCAAAGAAAATCTCGTAATGTTTTAAGAACGTGTGTTGGGCCACATTCAAAGCCATCCTGAGCCACAGGTTGGACGTGCCCGCCCTAAACTGTTGTCTGTGTCTATGGGTTTTCATTTATTTGTGTGTTTGTCTTGTTCCTTTGTTACATTCCATTTTATATCCCACATATGAGTGAAGTCATATGGTTCTTGACTTCTTCCATCTGACTTATCTCGCTTAGCTTGATGATCTCAAGATCTATCCATGTTGTTGCAAATGGCAGTATTTCGTCTTCTGGCTCAGTGTTATTTCTCAGCATCTCATTTTGTAGTATTGGACTTAGATAATTACTTCTATGAATGTTCTATTTCAATTGTTAGCTTTCATAATAAGTAGGAGGGGCACTGATGAAAAGACTTCGCATACTCGTATGCCTTCTGTCATATGATTGGTATTAGTGTCTTTATTGAAATTATAACAATAATACGTGTTCACCATATTATATAGCAAAATATAGGGGGAAAATGACCTATGACCTCATGTCCAGGGTGATCAATTTTGATATTTGAGGTAATTTTTTGTACATAGTATATGCATTTCAGTACCTAAATGTTTCTGAGTAAAACTTGTGCATTCATTTTTCTTAAAGGGATAACCAACCACAGCCCTGACATATTTTTTGCAGCAGCTAAAAATAAATCTTAAATATTGTCAAGATACTAATCTTTAGAGTTTCATTTGTAAATTAAATGTAACAAGTATGAGTTAACCATCACTGTGCCTAATCACTAGGAACACAGAGGTATACAAAACATCTTCCTTGCCCTTAAACCCTTTAATCTAGTAGGGGGAAAAATTAAAGCACCAGAAACATAAAACAATGCAGTAAGTACAATAAAAGAAATAAGTACCAGGTGCAGATGCAAAAAATGACCCAGCTTATCTGGGGGTGTCACAGAGCTGGCAGGGGAGATGACCTAGGTAGAGAAGGTGATTGGAATTTCCAGGCAGGTAAAGATACCTACCTGATAAAAATCCAATTTAAGATTCATTTCCAATCCTAGGGACAAATTTTGAAACCAGGTAGGAAGACGCGATTAGGAAGCAGGAATAAATCAGACTTCTTTTCCCTGGATTTGTGGAATCCTGCCTATGTCCCCAGAAGCCCATCTATTGTCTCTGTGAAAATCTGTCTAAATGCCTAGTAAATAATACCATGCACAGCCCATTATGTCAGTGCAAAACAACACATGCACAATAATATGAGGCATGATAAAAACTATACTGAATGTTTAAATTTTTTTAAAAAATTTATTACAATAAAAGATACATTGCCATTAATCACCCTCAAAATACTCCTCCTTGCTTTGAATGCACTTATCCCATCATTCGTGCCACTTTCTAAAGCAGTTCTGGAAGTCCTCTTTCGTGAGTGTCTTTAGTTGTACTGTCGTGGCTGCCTGATGTCCTGAATCAATTTAAAATGTTTAACTTTTATGGTCATTTTGGCTTTAGGGAAGAGCCAGAAGTCACACAGTGCCAGATCTAGTGAATAAGGTGGATGAGGATACACCATAATCTTTTTATTTGACAGAAATTGCTGTACCAGAAGCAATGTGTGACCCGAATCGATTCAGGACATTGAGGCAGCCACGACAGTGTAACTACAGACACTCATGGAAGAGGACTTTCAGAACTGCCTCAGAAAGTAGCATGAATAATGGGATAATTGTGTTCTAATCCCCCTGGAATAAGGGAGGGGGAAGTATTTTGAGAGGGATTAATGACATGTGTCTTTTACTGTAATAAATTTTTTTTAATATAAACATTCATCATATTTTTTAATCACACCTTGCAGAGGGAATGTAGTAGACAGGGTTATTTAGAGGAAAACTTCTGAGCTGATGGAGACACATCAGTAGAGGTCAGTGCCTCGTGTGCACAGGCAGGATGGCATTTCAGGGATGCAGCGGGCAGCAGACTCTAGCTAATTACCTCATGTGACCTCTTTTTTCAACCCAAGGATATATTGGCTTCATATTGATGAAGCTCACGTGACCAGTTTAGCAGAACTTCAGGAAATGCAAACTTTTTTAGTCTTACATCTCAGCTAATTTCAAACACAAAGTCTTCCCCGTAGACCAAGAAGGGGTGGAGTGCTCCAGGAAGTGTGCTTTTCCCCATTCTGTTGCCTAACCAAGGATCTGAGCCTGGCATGGTGTTTGCTGAATGGAGCCCTATCAAATCTCTCTTTTTTGAAACAGGCAGCATATAAATACAGTTCAATTGATAAAAATATAAGAAAACACTGTGATTATGTTATTGCTATTCCAGTATTTTTCTTGGCTGGGGAGCTGCAGTAGGCGCTGATTCTGTCCTTAACTTGGAGCTCTGCTAGAAGGATCCAAATTCGTTCCCATCACCCCCACACACGGATCTCAAAGTTCCTTTGACTTGAGAGCAGCCCTTCGTAGGAGTCCTGCAACATTGTGGACATGCACAGGAATCAGAAGCAAAATGAAAGTTTCTTACAGTGTAAGATGGACAGAGGGGCAGGGAATCTGTTGAGCACACCATCAGCATGATTTCCTCCTGTCAGAAGTGCATAGGAAATTGCGTTGTAAGAAGAAATTGAACCTTTTGCCTTGGGCTCCGTGGATCACCCGCTGAAATTCTAGCTATGCATAAACCACGAATTGGAGAATCTTCCATGCCTCACATCCTCCTTTTCTTTCATTCTCATGCTTGTCCTTTGAAGGGTCTGCTTAGAGCCAATAAAATGATGCCTTTGACACATCCTTAGTGATAGCTCAAGAAAGCTAGGAAAATATCCAGGGGTCTGGAATTGGAAAATTAGAATGAAGCTGTGGAGGTCATACCATCCAGCCTTGTGTCCCATCTCCAGATGCCTGATGTGACCAAGTAGTCTTGAGTGGGGAGAAAGGGGTCAGGTACAAGTCCTCACTGTCCCCCTCTCTTAGTCCTGCTGTCCTTAGAAAGTTAGATGTATGCAGCCAGTTAATGTCAGAGACTTGATGGCTACGTTATGTTGCATTTTAGGTGAGACTCCACAAAACAGAAGGTGAAGCACAAACACAAAGCACACATATGAACGTAGTGACTTTGGGGTCCTGCAAAATATCTTTGCACTCAAGCTCTTAAGTACACAATTACACAATAATTGCTTGACATTTCTCCTTCCAAATTTCATAGATTGCTGATTTTCCCTGTTTATCTGAAATCCCCCAATCTCCTATTAGAGTTAGGGGTCTCTTTTTGGTATTCCTTTATCTATATCCACTGAATGCAGTCTCATCCATTCATTCATTCATTTCTCATTTGCTGAGTTTCTATTAAGTGTGACATATTAAACCAAGCTATGTAGGTCCTATGAGGCTGAGATGAGATGGGTTCTTCCCTCAAGAGTTTGGTTCTAGCAGCCCAGAGATACCCAAATTCACCAATGTGCTCCCCTATATAAAACAGTGTAATGCATATAGTCAACCCTCTAGATCTGTGGAATCCTGACTGCAGATTAAAAACAGTGCAGAGATTTACTGGGAAAAAAAATCTGCTCATAAGTCGGCCCATGCAATTCAAATTTGTGTTGTTCAAGGGTCCACTATATTTAGGCTTGTTTGGGTTCTGTGTGCTTTTTTTAATCCCGTTAAAAATATTAAGAGGCCACTTACCTGAGGACACCATGTAAATTAAAGAATTCACCCCATTAACCTGAACTCTAGTTCCCATAACTCATTCACAAGCTAATCGGACACTTCACACTGCATTGATTTCCTATTTTTAATCACAACCAAAGAGGCACTCTGCCTCTGCGACTTCAGTGTAATGCCCACTCAACTGATATTTAAAGCAAAGTGAGTGACAAATGACATACGAAGACTATTTCACTTAGGTAAAGAAGCAAACGACGGTATCACAATGTGGTTGACTGGCCTGGAGGGAAAGGCCTGGGCAGTAGACATGGACAGCATTCATCTATGCCAGGTGTTAAATTTGGAATTGTTACCAGTCTAGGTACAGACTATTTTCCTGAGATAAAGAGAAAAGTTTTCAAGATCTGATTTTAAAAGCCAAACTCTTTAGGACAATAGAAATCTCATTTTTTGGCAATCATCGAGTTATCATGGCGTTTTCTCTTCAAAACTTCCCAGGTTATTTCCTTTCATAGTACGCTGTTCAGAAATTGAGCATGGTCACTGTTTGTTCCATTTCTTCATGATTAATATTCATTGCTGTCTCCTTGGCCAAAGTGATTGTCCCTTGATTCATGGTGCACATGTGGGCAGCAGAAGACACTGAGAATGCATCATAATTTGGGGCCATATACACAAGTCCAGCTACCAGAACAGATTGTCAAAGGCCAAGTACCAACACCATACTTCCAGACACCCTGCGTGTCAGCTGTAAAACTGACGTGCGGTGTCTTCTTCAGTAATAAGTGAAGATTAAGTGAGAACGTGCAGTGTTGCCTGTCGTGGATCCGTAAAGGTTGACAAATAACTTTAGATATGATAAAGTTCTGTACACTTGCCTGTGAGTTTTCTCATGGAATCCGCCTCCCTTTGAATAATAGCAGTGTCTATGTGTTAGATAGTGACACTTGGGGGACAGCTTGCTAGAACTTTCAGTATGAGTCTTGAGCTAGTATACGCTAGAGATGACTTTAAAAGAAATATGGGATTTGGTGGCACATGTCTAAACCTGATGTTGCATTTTGGTCAAACAGGATTATGTTCATCTTTGGATGATCTGTTGGGAGTCACTAGAATTTTTTTGTGTACAGATTTGTAAACTTTCAGTTATCTCCAAGGGGGAAAAGTAAAGAACAAAATTCTGTTTTTATTGACTTGTTCTTTTTCATTAGACCCACAGGGCCCATATATTTTCCATTACAAAGAGAAGGTCCATGTGGTTTGAAACCCAAAAGACTGTGGGTCTTGGTATCCTAAATCCATTGGCAATTAAGGTCAAAATAGAATTCCCAGTGTCACATGGCCAAGGTCCAGGGAGCTGACTAGACTTACCTCATTTTTAACTTGGAGTCGTGCATAGTATATGACTCTTGAATAATACCATTCAATACATTAGCTTAATTGACTTCTTACTGTCATTTCTAGTGAAATGATGGTCCCAAAGTTTAGCCTCAAACACCAGAAAATTGTCTCCATCTCTGCAGAATGAAAATTGGAAGTGAACAGGATAGAATGAGGAAGGGACTTGGAGAGAAACTGTGCAAAATAGAATTATAGAATATTAAATTTTTATATCTGGATGGAAACTCAGAGTTCATTTATTCCAGGGGATTCTCAGCTGGTAGATTGGGGAAGAGATGCCTTTTTCAAAATCTGGGGCCTGTGTGGTTTGAACATCTCCTTCAAGTGATACGGAAATGGGCTACCCTTCATTTTACTGGTGAGGTTCAGAGAGCTGGAAAGATTTAAGGTTATACAATTTATAACAAAACTAGAATTTGAATCCATGTCATCTATCTCCAGGTCCTATGATCATTGCATATCATAAAATTGTAATATTTCACCTTTGATGCCACTTTCTTCTTTCTTATTGATGATGGGTGGGGAAAAGTGAAGGAGAAATGAAAAGAAAAGAGAAAATGAGAGACAAAGAACTGATAAATGCATCAGAAGTGTGCAGAGCTCTATGGGTATCTTTTTTGCCTCAGGTCTTGATCACTTTGAAATATCGAAAATCCAAGTATCCTCATGAAGTCTCAGAGTTGGACCATCTAGACCCCTACACACACACACTCTCTCTCTCTCTCTCTCTCTCTCTCTCTCTCACACATACACACACACACACACACACACACACACACACACACACTCACACACACACACACACTTTAAATATAGAAGATAGCAGCAGCTTTGGAAAATGTTAACACAGTGTTACCATATCTCAAGAATTCTTGGGTTTCCTTTCTCGTGGCTACCACCCAGGATTCAGATCTTCATCATCTCTCACCCAGACTATCTCATCTGACTCCTTCAGGGTCTTCCTGCCTCTAGACTCCCCCCGCCCATTGTTTTGATCATCCTTCAAATCACAACCTCAAATTTTGTGGTGATCATTTCATTCCTCTCCCAGGTTAACTTCAGTGGATCCGATTCCATCACTAAATAAGGACAAATCCCCTTATATAGCTTTCTTGTCCCAGGTTGCTTTTAGGACTTACTTTCCAGGTAATATAAGTTTGCTGCCTCCGAACAAGAGCTTGCTTTGATGACCAGTGGCTTTACTCACGTTAATCGTGCTGCTCATGAACTCCTCATCATACTCCTCACCTCCATTTCCCAAACTTCCCCATCTTTCAGAACTCAGCACCAATGCCCAGTGTGATATTCATCTCCTGTGAACATTCTATAACAATGCCCTTGTAGCACTCAGGGACCCATGCTGACTTATGTTGTAGCTATGTAAGGCCATTTCTTACCCACTCTATTAGATTACAAATGCTGCTGGACTCTCATTTTTCTTGGCATTTCTTGGAGACCTTATCATTTGTCTTGATGCTGGAGGCATGGAAGATTCAGCAGTGGCCTTATATAGGGAGAGGAAGAAATGCAGCAGAAGGTTTAGTTATTAATAAAAGACAATGTGTATCCCACACTAAAATTTAGATTAACCCTTAGCATCTCCACATGTTACCAGCTAAAACACTTTGTCCACATAGAAGTACCCTGACCCTGTCCCCCTTCCAAAACAGGAAGAAACAGCTAATTTTTTAAAAACTGGGTCCTGAAGATTCCATTTTTAATTTCCCTTTCAAGAGGTTGCAGACAGATAATTTCTATCTAGAGGAAATTATTTCCCAATTTTTTCCTGAAATTATGTATACACACACACACACACACACACACACACACACACACACACGTACATGTGTGTGTGTGAGCTTAGGAGGGATAAAATGTGACGTTTTAGAGATCTGAGGTATTTGTAGGCTGAATATGCATCGTTAATGTGATGTACCTATTATTTTCTATGGCAGATGGGATCCCAGACTGCAGGAAAAGAAATGTAGGATCTGGAATAAGGGAGGTGACAATAAATCCCCTCTCCAAATCAATCACATTACACCTGTTCACTTTGAGATTATATTTAAAATGAACTTGATTGCTTAGACCCTACAAAATAGCAATGGGACGAATAGATGACAATTTAACTTGAATTTAGGGAGAATTTTCTGAGAATTAACAACATATAATGATGAAATGGGTGGTCCTAAATTACTGTTTATGATAGAGCAAAGTACGATTTGTTATTCCATTCAATCCTGGCTGTACATAAGTTCGGTTACTATCAAGTCCACTTTACCAAAGAGAATATTTAGATGCAAAGAGACTAATTTATCCTGGGTTACCTGGTGAGTGGCAGGGCAGGTTATCAATCACATGCTTTTGACTTTAATGTCCAGGTTTTCTTAACCAAGACACTGATATTCACTGTGAGAATTGAGGTGGGGAGAGGAAGGGGTGGGAAGAAGATGGCCAGAGAAGGTTGTAGATAGAGTGCAATGCAAACAAACAGAAGGAGCTTGTTGGCTGTCTTCATGTCTTTGGCCCAACCTCCAGATTACAGTCAGATTTAATCAGCCTTTAGAAGATACGTTTATTTTAAACATGACAGAAGGTACATGCAGACAGGCTGAATATCAGCAGATAAGAGATGGCCATCAGTTCACAGAGAGTTTTCCCTTACACGCTACTTACTATAAGCATGCTATGGAATGTCTGTGAAATAGCCAGCTAGCCAGGAGAAGACGGGCAGAAATGCTTCCTTGTGCGGTGCTGAGTGAGCAAATGAGATAGGATAACTAGGATATAATAACTGGTAGCCCCGGGTCAAATTAGGAATAAGACCCACAATATATATGTATATATATTTTTTTCTAGTTTTTACTTGATTTTGTGCTGCTAGCTTTTAAGAGTCTGTTTTGTTTTGTTTTTAATTAGTTGCTGATATTTTACAGGCTTTTCTTGGAAAGTCAAAGCTAGCCCTGCTGGGCCGAATCCACAGGTCAATAGTCCTATGTTTTCAGAAGGTCCTTACCATGTCCTGTTGTCACACACTTTGTCTGCTTCACCCTGTATGTCATCGGTCCAGCTCCTCCTATACTCCCCTGAATGTGAACACTTTGTAAGAGGGGTGGTGGAGGAGGGAGGGACTCAAATATATGGTGATGGAAAAAGAACTGACTCTGGGTGGTGAACACACAATGCAACACGTGGATGATGTATTATGGAATTATACAAATATAATAAGTAAATTTTTTTTAAAAAGGAATACTTGATAAGTTGCTTGAGTTGACTGTGTGAACAAGACAATTTTATTTCTAAAACCATTTTGCATAAAGAGGCTTTAAGGAAAAAAAATCTTTTGATAAATCTAAAGAACAACAACTCAAACAGTTTTAAAAGTTTAGGTCTTGCATACCAAATTGTAACTCCTGACCTGTTTTATGGATTCATGCTAAAACACCCTTCAAGCGTGAACATTTGTATGTCACTGTGAGCCACCTACCTCCACGTGGGTCCTTGTTCCCTCTTTTTAACCTTACTTTTCCAAAAAGATCACACTGAAGCATTGCCTTTATGGACATGGATCTTAAAGTTGTACTGATGTTATAGAATATAGGTTTGGTAAGAAAGTAATTTATTAATACAGGGAGAAGTGGAAACGTTTTTTAAATACACACTAATAAAATTTTGACTGTTGAAGAGGAAATTGTATATCTAGATACACTTATCTTGGGTTCAGTTCTTCTAAAGTTAATCTTATAACATTTATTTTGGTGGGGGGTGGGGGATTCCTGGCTAGGAATTGAACCCAGGCTGCGGCATAGAGAACACCAAAGCCTAGCCACTACACCACCAGGGAGCCCCCAATCTTATAACATTTATTTATTTTTTTGTATGTGGGTAGTTTCCTGGCCAGGAATCGAACCCAGGCCGCGGCGTTGACAGTGCCAGTGACGAAGCCTTAAGCCACTACACCACCAGGGAATTCCATCTTATAACATTTTTAAAAGCTTTGATTTAGTAGACATTTTCTGGGCCTAGGCTCCTGTTGATAAAATAGATCTGTGCTTTGTTTCCTTGTCATTTTTTTTTCTGACATAGATGGCAGTGTCCATGTCATTTTTTTTTTAAGTAAGTTTCAGGAAAGTCTCTCTCTTAAAAGGCCTACGAGTATAACAAAAATTATATTCTAGGGACGGCGATAGTTATTGGCTATTAGAGACCTGAACATTTATCTCGACATAAAGGAAAAATTATTCCTCCTGCTAGATACCTATTTTTTGTTACAAACTCAAGAAAAATCCAACAAACTTTATCTAAACATAGTCAAACTAGTCACCCCCATGTCACAGGAGGGAAGGATTCTCCATCTAATGCACCAATGGACAAGATGACAAAAAATTCTCCAGAAGAGCCAGCTTTGCCAAGATCTAAGAAAAGCACTTGAGATGCATGTCTCCTCATGCAACAAGGGAGAGAGGATGAGCAACAGGGACAATTTATGACAAATGCTAATTCTGAGGAATAGCAACATAGATTATCTTTCCTCAAGTGCATTGTATGGAGGGAATATAATTAATAGGTGATATTCCAAAAAAAAAGAAATCCATGGTCCTAGAAGATTGGAAAACAATGGGTTCATGAGGTCAAGCATTTTCTTTTACTATAGGATTATGTGAGTTTTTATGTTATTCTGTTCCTATGAATGGTGAATTTGCAGGGAAGATATAGGGCATATAATAATTCTTAAAAGAAATTTTGTTTACATAGAACATCTCTGGATGAGTTCTGTATATAAAATAACGTGTATGCATATATTGATTACAATTAAGCTTAGCTGTTAGAGACAGAACACCAAGCTTCAGGAATGGTGACTTGTTTCTCTTACATGTAAACAAGGTTTAGAAACAGGCCAGGACTGACATGGCTCCATGTTTCTAGGATGTTCTGACATTCTGCTCCGTCCAACAGAAAATTTGATTCCATGTTATTGTGATCAAGATGGCTGCTATAACTCTAACCAGCATATCTGTATTTCAAAAATAAGGTAAAAGAGGGAATGGTATGCCACCTGTCTTTCATGAAGCCTTTCTTTTTTTTTATTAAATGTATTGCAGAGTTAGTAAAATTATGTAGGTTTCAAATGTACAACTGTATGATACATCATTAGTATGCTGCATTGTGTGCTCACCACCCAGAGTCAGCTCTCCCTCCATCACCATACATGGAGAGTTTTTAAAATACAGTCAGTGCTTACTTTTACTACTCATTGGCCAAGACTAAGTCCTGATTGCTAGAGAAATAGGAAATGCAGTCTTTTAGAGAGGTGATTATATGCATGTCTAAAAGGGGAGATCTGTTTATTTCAGTGAGAAAGGAAGAATAAGTATGTTGTAGGCCATTAGAATCTCTGCCATGTCACAGAAATCACTAAACTGGATCATCAAAAAGATACATAACATGAAGATTTACATTTTATTTAGGTAATTTAAGTGTTATTCACAATGGCTTTGTTTTGTTTTGTTCTTTTTTTTTACTGGCATGAATTTCTTGAACCCATAACCACATTAAAAAAAGAAAGAAAAAAATGTAGGAACTACATAGGAAACATTTTAAAAGTAGAATTACAACATAGATTCATGGTAGCAAGAAACTGATCTCATTGTTTGAAATACGCAGACAATAACCATCATTTAACACAGCCTTCACGCTCATATTAAAATATCTTTTTCTTAAGACTTTTGTGCATAAATTTGCCTGGTTGCAATAGATATATTTATCCATCTGTGGCTAGGGAGACATTGTCCAAGTCCAGAAAACGTTCATACCATCCAATAATATTAGCTCTGACTCAGCTAAGGAATAAATCACTACCTGAATGCTTTAAAACTGAGGAGTTGTAGACCATCGTTGCTGCCCTTCAAAATTATTGTGGAAATTATTTGGCCTCAAAATTATCCTAGGCAGCTCAGTCATTTGTTCTGCTGGACTGCAACGCATAGCGAATTGCAATGTGCTTTACTTATGGATACTTTCTAAACATCCTGGTGCTGTCCATGACTTTAGATGATTTAATGAGTCTCAAAAAAATTGTAGAAAACAATTGCACTTCACTGACTGCTGGGTATTGTGATAAGTGGTCTATATACACTGCACCACTTTATCTTCACAATGTGTTATCTCCATTGTAAAAATGGAAACTGAGGTAAAGAGAGGTTAAATAACCTGACGATTGTTCACATGTGGGAAGCAGCAGATGCAGGCTTTGGTCCTAGTTTCTGATCCCCTATGCTCTATTTCTCCAACTTGGAGAGAGACTGCTCATCAGTTCAGAAGTATTTATACTGTACTTGAATTTATTTCTGTAAGAGAATCTCAATATCCCATGTTTAGTTATAATAGAACACATACCCATGGTTTGTTATCAACAATAGGTATTTCGGAATGAACCTTGAGTCATTAAATTGTGGTGTAAATGTGTCCTTGGTTCCACAGCATGTGCAGAAATATGATTCTGAATATCTGTGGTCCTATAAAATTAAAGATAATGTTATCATCTACAAATAATTTCAAACCACTGTTACAATACAGAATTTTCAAAATAGATGACACCATTTTCACCAGGGGATCTTTGAGGCTTAGGTCTTATGGGTAAACTTTAAACAATTTTTATGAAAAGAGATTAAATGCTAATTTCAGCTGATTATATAAAAAAAGTGATGATGGATAAGTGGTCTTTTAAAAGTCAACATCTGTTTCCTATGTGTCCTCTAGTCACATTTGCTTAGTTTACAATTCAGGCAAAATCTAAGCTGTTTTTAGCAAAGCCAACACATCAATGGAGGAAGACGCTGAATACCATTCTGATTTTGCATATTTACTTCACTGTCCCAGGTGCCTTTCTTACTGGCGATGACTCAAGTATCATTGTAGCACAAAGACAAGACCAACAGCTACATTCTTCCATCTGGAGACACTTCCTATTTTAGGTATAGTGACTGGCTGGGACTTGAGCTTTAAAGCAGACTTAAAGTCCCGACTGCATATTGGGTTGTTGACTTCATCTCTTTGAATACTAGAAAAATTGTCATTGAAATGAGAACATTGACAAGAAATCCAATCCAGATTTTTACTGTGCAGCAAAATACAAAGAGACTCTATTGAAATACTTTGGCATTTCCCCATATTCTAAAGTAGTTAAAAGCACAGACTTTTAAGTAGCCTGATCTTTTTTTTTTTTTTTTTGGAGTAGGGGTAGTTCCCTGTCTGGGAATCGAACCCAGGCCACAGCCTTGAGAGCGCCGAAGTCTAGCCACTACACCACCAGGGAACTCCCTTTAAGTAACCTGATCTTGATTTAATCAAAAAAACCTGCTTCTTTTACTAGTTGTGTGACTTGGTTGATTTTCCTCTTGTTTCCTGAATTTCCTCATCTATAAAAAGGTAATTGTGGTACTTGCCTCCTGGGGGTTTTTCCAAGCAATAAGAGAGTTAATACAGGTAAAGCTCTTTGGAAGTGACCAGTAAGTGTTGGCTGGTTTTGTTAATATTAGTAACAGATGAAATTGTTATCCTCAGCTCATAAGCCCTGGTTTTCTTACTGAAATACACTTGCTCCCTTTTTAATATTTGGCATACTCTTTTAATGTAAATATGTTTAATTTCCTGGAGAAATACTTAAGAAAGAGATAATCTTTTCAAAACTCTCATGTCATTTGCTGGGAAATACGTTATCACCAGCCATCTATGGAGGGTAGGTTTCTAATTATGGGATATGCAAATAATATCCAACAATCTCATTTGCTGTATGTTCTCATTAGTAGGAGATAAAATGGCATCCACCCAATATGGAAGAATATGGGAGCTCTAACACCCCACATATTTATATCAAGCTTTTGTTTCCAAGTCTATGGGCATCCATGATACATGTGTTGTTCTTTTATCTGTTATGAACCCTGTGATTCAGACTCTATATCCCAAAGGACAACGACACTCTAGAAAACAAAAGTGAGTAAAACCAAGGCTGGCCTGGCTTAGGAAAAATAATATTGAGGAGGAAAACTCACTGTCATTACATTCTAGTAATATACATTAAATGAGCTGAATGAATGAAAAATTGTATCGGAGGAATACTGGTTACCTAGCCAATGTCATCATTAATCTCAGAAATTAATGAAAATTTAAAGAAAGCAATCCAGTGGTTTTTTCATCCTGCATTAACAAATAACTCCTATTTCAGTTGGAATTTGTATCACTGTGAAAGATCGTGGAGATTTGAAGAAAAACTAATTCCCAGCTTTTTTTTTTAACCAATTATACCTATATGCCTTTGCTAAATTGTGGCACACCTAATTAGAGTGTTTTATCTTATCTCCCAATATTATGGGGCAGGAGGGGGGAAAGCAATAGAAAGAGAGGCTTAAGCTGCTTACTGACCCCTCCTTTGAGAAGATGCTAATCCATCAATGCAATTGTCCAACAAATGAATTGTAGGTATTCAAGACTCCAATTTTGAGTTTAATTATTTTTGATCAAATAAAACCTTCTTGGATTATATTTAACACCCACAGCCCTTTTCAAATAGGAAATAAATTACAAAATTTGACACCTTCTTAGGAACCCACGATCATGGTAATATGGATAATGCAAGAAGCATGTGCTACTCTCAGCAGTGGCCTCGAAATTAATTTATGGAAAATGTTGTGGCCAACTGCTTGCCTACTATTTGCTCTTTTCTGTAAAGCACGCACAGGAAAGGAGTAGTGTTCTTCCCCATAGGGATGAGTCTGGATAAAAGTAGTTACCACACTGAAGCTTTCACCCAGTGGCTTTCCTACCATCATGTAGCCATCTACTTCTCAAAGTGGCCAGCAACAGTGGCACCCCTGGGAGCTCTGGAGGGCTGAGGCCTCTCAAGGCCCAGGGAAGCAATCTGTATTTTAACAAAATCGCTGGGTGACCAGTAGGCAAGAACGAAGTTTGCAAAGTGCTGACTTAGATGGTCTTCTCACTGTCTTCCTTAATGCATCAGCAGAAATGTAAGACAGGATCCCCAGTTCAACTCCAAGAACTCGCTCCTATTCCTATTTATACTGAATTTGTAGGAGGGTTATAGAAGACATTTTTCCCTCACCAATTCAAGGAACCATGGTAGGGTATTTTGGAAAAGGCTCAATTTTTAAATCTATGTGTGTTTCATAAAAGAGGTGGAAGAAAAGGGGACAGTCTGAAAAATTTGAAAACAAAAGCAGTGAATCAGATCTGTCCTGTCATGTGAGCTTGTTCTATCATCGCAGCTCAGGACCTGTTTCCAACATGGAAACGCCTCAGGTCACCGGTAAGTAACAGTCAGGATCACACGCTCGTGCACGTAGAACAACAGACATATTTTTCAAGTCTTCAATTACATTCTTTGAACAGTATTTCAGACACAAGCAGTGCCTACCATATCCTTCCAGAGAGGGAGTTTTTCATTTGTAACAAAGACCATAAAGTCCTAATTAGTGGCCAAGACTGGAATCCAGTCTCCAGACTTGGCATTTCGACCCATGATGCCAATAGATCTTCAGAAAATAATGTGAATGAAAACGGTGCTCAAAACATCTTGGACTATGATCAGCAGATCTAAGGTGTTCCAGTTGCCTATATTTTGTCAATCCTTCATATATTCCCAAATCCTTCAGCAAATACTTTCAATTCATGACAAAATATTTTTAAGAAATTATAACACTGCTGTATGGTATATTTGAAAGATGGTAGGAGAGTAAACCCTAAAAATTCTCATCACAAGGAAAATAACATTTTTTCCTCTTTTGGTTGGTTTTTTTTTTTCTTGTATCTATATGAGATGATGGATGTTCACTAGACAGTGTTGTGGTTAATCATTTCACAGTTTGTGTAAGTGAAGTTATTATGCTTTGTGCCTTCAACTTATGCATGCTGTATGCCATATTTCAACAAAACTGGAAAAAAAATCACCAATGAATAAATAAAAGAAACAACATATTCAAAAAAGTATTTTTTAAAACTTAAATGTAAATGACAACAAAGTTTACACTTTGTGATGTTACTATAGGTAATTCATCCATCATTGTGCACACTCTAATTTATTTACTGACGGGTATTACATGATCATTTTTACTTGTAGCTTGGCTTTCTCTTAGTGTCTCTTATAAGAAATTAACATAGTCTGTTGTTGGGTTTTCTGGCCCTTTATTAGTCTTGGTTTTTGTTTTTCCTGTGTTCACATAACTTTATCACTTATTCCCATGTATTGTTTCTTTCTACTCCTTGAGGCTTTCATCTTTTTTCTTCTTCTCACTTATAATGAATACTAGGATGTTTATTTTCTTTGCCTCTCAATATAGTGAAATCATTTATGACTAAAATCAATCTCTTACAAAAGTATGGTCTCATTCTATGAGTTTTTGTGCATATTTTTTAATTTCAATATCCTCTTCATGACCAAGTAAGTATTTGGGGAATGGTTTTAAACAGCTGAAGAATTAGAAATTGTAAATCCTTTCTATTCTAAATTTCAAGTTTTATTAAAGTTAATTTGATGGCACATTCTTTTGTAAAACGTAATTTGACACTTTTCTAAATTTTAGAAAGTAAAAGTATGTGTATTTTGAAAAGTTTTTCATTTCAATGCCAACAGAGAATCAATACTTTGCAAAATGCAATTTCTGTCCAAGTCTAGGTAACACCTATTTTTGTTTTTAAATGAACATATTACTTTTCCCTTTAAATTAAATATTTCTCTAAGTTTTAACTTAAAACTTGTATAAAAAGTTATAAAACTTTTCTGTAGAATTTAATTGTTTGTTTGTTTTTTTGTTTTTAAAGTGAAAGGAAGAAAAAACATGAATACTCTTTGTATCTCCACAGCTTAGCTGGTCAATATGCCTGTCTCTCTATGTATTAATAGATAGCAAATTCTTTGTCTTGGGGAAATAGGCCTGATTCACGCGTGTTCTTCCTCCCTGGTACACAGAGCTCAATAGAAAATCAGTACCTGTCATATTAGATTAAGTTGAAAGGAGAACGGATAATGGAAGAAATTACATGGCCTCCAAGCCCATTAAAAAAACAATCTTAGAAGTGATCATATTGATCTTTGTGTTTTGCATTATAAAGGACTGTCACTAAGTCTTGAAAGAAAAATTAGAAGGAAAAAGAGAGGGTATCTGGTCTGATTTTCTTAAAAGTTTTGATTGAGGCCCACCTTAGTGGAGAAATTAGGAAACGCATTGCTCTCTGTTTCAAGAATTTTTTTTTTTTTTTTTTTATTTGTGTAGCTTGTCATGGGAGATGGGAGCATATGTGATATTTTGTTTAAGGCACGAGTCATGATGTGAAATCTAAAATAAATACCCTGTTAAGGTAAACTGATTTTTTTTTTTTTAGAACTGTGAAATTCGGAGTTCCCTGGTGGTGTAGTGGCTAGGCTTTGGTGCACTCAACGCCAGGGCCTGGTTCGATTCCCAGCCAGGGGGCCACCCCCACCCCCCAAAAAAAAACAACCCTGAAATTTACAGAAAAACATCAACAACATGATGCAACATGAATGAAAAGAATTTTAAGAATTCTATCAGGAACAATGTCCATGCTTTTAGATTATGATTGTTTCCTTCAGTCCCTTTGAAAATGGAGTAATTCAAAATTTACTCAATTTTATTCATTCATTCATTTAGTCATTCATTGATCAAATACTGGTTGAGCTCCTCTGTATCAGGCACTGTCAGCACAGGGATGCAGCACCCAGCAAAGGAAACATCCCTCCTCCTCGTGGGGCTTAGGAGCAGTCTTGTGAGCAGAAAGAGAGCACAGCATGATGCGTCTTACCCATGAAAGTACAAGTAAGAGAAAAAGATAGAAAATGAAGGAATGCTAATCAATGGCAATGATATAATAAACAAGTACTGAGTGTTACCCCAGAAACAGACTTCTGAGAAGAGAAAACCACTAGGATCAAAATCCAGAAATGAAGGAAACAATTAGAAATAGAAGAAAATGAAAACTGTTCCTTATTTTCATAGGCTTTCATTCAGAGTATTATTTTTTGGTGTTCTTAAAATCAAATGAAATTACCAATATTCCCTGACTCCTAAGATGGGTAAGTGCAAAACATGAATGCTGGAAAACAAAACGTGAGTCGTAGAATATGATACCAGAAGGTGAACTAAGTGTCACTCATACTTTTGAAGAGAATGATATTGCAGGAGAAAGTTTAAAATGAAGTGACCGATGTATAGATATAGATAAAGACATGCATATACATATACGAGGGCTGTCAGGACCAAACCCAGGCATTATCAATATAACAAGAAAAGTTACATGGCTGGATACTTTCTGGACAGCCCTCGTATAAACATACATATATCGATAAACATATCTATGGAAATAATCATTTAAAATGATTATGATAAAGGAAAATTTAAATAGATTTATTGAAATACTTTGAAGATGATTTTTTAATGAATAAATATTGGGTCAAGACATAAATGTAGTTAATACTTCATTAACTTCCTGTTTTTAGGCTGTAAAATCGCACCATGTCATGTGAACAAATATACATACATAATGGATACGGAAAGAATGTAGAAAAGGAATTGAACTGTTTAGTTATTTTTAAAATGTTTTTACTTTTGTTTTCATTGAGATAGAAGTGACATAAAGCATTATGCTTCAGGTGTACAACACAGTGATTTGATATGTGTATGTATTAATTCCAAATGATCACCACCATAAGCCTAATTAACATCCATCATCACACATAATTATAACTTTTTTGTGTGATGAGAATTTGAAGATCCACTCTCTTAACAACTTTCAAATGTACAATATTATTAACTATAGTCACCACACTGTATATTGCACCCCCAGGACTTATTTATTTTAAAAGTGGAACTCCATATCTTTGACCACCTGTACCCATTTTGTCCATCTGCACCCCCACCACCCCTGCCTCTGGCAACCACCAATCTGTTTGTTTGTTTTATTTATTTGTGATTTTTGTTTCTGTTTGTTTTAAATTTCATGTATAAGTGAGATCTTATGGTATTTATCTTTGTCTGACTCATTTCACTTAGCATAATGCCCTAAGGTTATTTTATTCTTGAAAATGACAAGATTTTTTTCTTTTTATGGATGAATTATATTCATACACACACACACACACACACACACACACACACACACATATATATATATATATATATATATATATATATATGTATATGTATATATATACTCTCCAGAAAAAAATCCAGCCATAAATGCCTACATTTTTCATATTACATGGCTGGATACTTTCTGGACAGCGTGTGTGTGTGTGTGTGTGTGTGTGTGTGTGTGTGTTTATACATGTCTTAGTTATTGTGAATGATGCTGCAATGTACAAGGGGATGCATATCATATATCATGTTGAGATGGTGTTTTCATTTCTTTTGAATAAATACCCATGAGGGAAATTGCTGGATCATATGATAGTTGTATTTTTAACTTTTTGAGAACCCCCATACTGCTCTCCCTAGTGGCTGCACCAATTTACATTTTCCTAACAGTGCACAGGGGTTCCCTTTTCTTCACTTCCTCACCAAAACTTGTTTTTCTTGCTTTTTGACGCTAGCCATTCTAGCATGTATGAGGTGATATCTCATGATGGTTTTGATTTGTGTTTCCCTGATATGATGAGTGATGTTGAGCATCTTTTCATGTACTTGCTGACCACCTGTATGTCTTCTTTGGAAAAATGTCTCTTTAGATCCTCCACCCATTTTTTAATTGGATTGTTTGCTTTTGTTGCTATTTTGGTTTTTAATAAGGATCATTGATACAGTGAATTGTTTAATTTTAAATTGCAGTTCAAATGATTTTACATGGTATGCAGCCTTAGAAGTCATTGACCAAGGTTATCAGATTTGCAAGTGGTTATTAGGGGGCATGTAAGACAGATATGCATTGAGAGCCAGTTATGTGTCATGAATACTGTAAAATTTATTATAGTTAAGAGTAAATTAGCAAACACAAAATAATTCACTTGCCATTTCTTTCCAATTAACGTAAAAGAGAGAACCAAAAAATGATAGAACTGCAAAGATGATTTGAAAATTAAGTTCCATGATTCCTGCTTTTTCTCTCATTTATAGAAGACTAGAGATAGTCCTCAAAAGGGAAATAGGGCAATAAAATTCCTATGTAGGATGTTTAAGTGTATTGAATTCACTTGGCCCAGCTGAGTTGATTTCTCCATGAGCTTTCAAGCTTTCCCAATGCTGTAGAGAACTAACTTTGCAACATCAGCAATGCCTTGATGATGTTAGGAGAATTTAAAGCAAATACATCAATTCTATACGCTTTCTGTGTCTCACCAATAACAAACGTCTATGATCTGTGCTATCCTCATTAATACTCCTTTATATTGGATACTTTGTCATTCCCAAATGGTTTCCAACCAGACTGCAAGCTCTTGAAAAGTCATGCTGTGTGTTTTTTATTATATATGCTCCCTTTCATTTTACCATAGCGCTGGTCACAGTGTTGGCCCCTAATACCCACTCGATTGACCATTTGGAACGCATGCAGTGTGTGAACTGAAAAGTCAGTGATTTAGGAAGGCTCAAGTGCATTGTTTCCTGTTACCCTCAAAAACACTTTTTTTTTTCTGTATGTGAATCTCTTTGTTGATCACACCTGGACAACTCTTGGTCATACCCTATGGGTCCAAACGTTTAAAAAAGCTTTAAAAATAGTAATTCTTTTTGGAGATTTTTGTCTGTGAAAATCACCTACCCTGTTATTAAAACACTCTGATATGGTTTGAGAGCATTAAGCAGCACCATCTGCCATAGTGGCCACTTCACAGTAACGAGGGGATATGTAAGAGCATGTGATGTATCGAGTCCAGAGGCACCTAAGCTTACATTTGTTCTTTGCCCGATGTGCAAAAGCTTCTGCTGGACACAGTACAAAAAAGAAGAGGTAAATGACAAAGGGCTCCACTTTTATGAGCTCTGTTTAGCCCATGGGTGATTTAGAGAAGATGTGACTCACACGCTACGTGGGTTCATAATGAAAAAGACTAAACCATGCACCTTCCCACACCACCTGTTGTCTTGTCTTTCATGCCTAAAGAATCATTTCCAGCATGAAACATGGACTCTCTGCCTTTATTATTTCCAAGGAAAAAATAAAATTCCAAAAGTTTTACTAATCTGTGCATTCTAAATCACTATGATTATTAGCAAGTTCAGCAATAACTTGCCATGTACAAAATATGGAAAATTTTGCTTTAAGCTCTAGCATGCCTCCTTCACTCTTTTAAAGCTTAATACTGACTCAAAAGAGTTCAACTAAATGGAAGGCATTTTAAAGTTAATTGCTCCATTTTATGATACAAATTGCTTTGCTCAGATTCAAGAGCGAAAGCCATTTCCTAGTTTTTTGTTGCTTTTTTTGGTCAGGTATTTCTTTTCCTGTGTATCAGACATCACTTCATTCATAAAGTCTGCAAAGATTTTAACAGCCATATAGCACAGTTGTTCCTGGTAGTGTGCTTCACTCTCGACTCGCAAATGTAAATATAATACGTTTATTGATCCGGATTCATTAAGTTTCAGGCAGTCGTCAGCACATTCCACCTTGCTAACTGTTACTTTAGTAACACCTAGTGGAATGATGAGTGTCTCTTGAATAAATCCTTGCCTTGCAATCATGGCTTTGTAATGGTCACATTGATCATGAGCTATTATTGTACCTTTTCAAAACATTTTTTAGCGCTTAAGTAAAATGGGACAAAGGAGGGGGCTCCCTGGTGGTGCAGTGGCTAGGCTTTGGCGGTGTCAATGCTGTGGCCTGGGTTTGATTCCCAGCCAGGGAACTACCCCCAAAAATATTTGAAAAATTGGAAGGTTTTTACAGTGAGTGTCCCTAAACCCACTTCTTAGAGTCAGTAATGAATGTTGTGCTATACTTGCTGTATCACTTATCTGTCCACCTATTCATTGTTAAAAGGGAAACTGAGGCATATTAAAACTTTTTTCAGAGTTTATTGAGGAACGATTTATTCGACTCAGGTAGTAGCCAGTCTAGCAGATAAAAAGAATTTCCAAGGAGCTGTACAAAATCACTTTTATAGTCAGAAGGAAACAAGAACAAGGAAGTTATACCAGGTTAAAAAAAAATGTGAGTTGCTTATGGCAAGGTCACTTTGCTTAAGCAAGTAGCAGGAGTCTCGAGGCCGATAGGTACCTCACTAGTGCTGATCAGGCAATTTCTGACTGACAGGTTTAAGTTTCCAATTCTGGGAGAACCACGTGGTCATTATGTGAAGTCTCTGGTGATGTGAGGTTTAGCAGAGCAACTCCATTTGGGGCCTGTTGTCTTCTTTCTAACACCATCCAATGATATATTGTATTTATTTGATATATTTCAAAGTTAATTGCAGACATGAATACATGTTCCCCTAAATATTTCCACAGGCATATTAGTGTCACTAATTTTTATGTTTTTGTGTGGTTTTCTAACGGAAGGGACCATTTCGGGTGTTCTTAACTATCACAAGCTACTCCAAATTTCCGTTTAGTTGTTCTACCTTCTGCAAAGATCCAATATTCTCCCCTGCCTCACTTTTTTTTTTGGGGGGGGGGGCTTTATTCACTGTTCCCTTGAACCTGGTGCTAATTTGCTGCTAAACCTGTGTTCCCATCTCTATCCCTTCCTTTACATCACTCTGACTTATTTATGCAACCATGAATTAAAGCTACAGTTTTTAAACAAAGGTGCTCCTAGCTATTTAGGCAGCAGCAGATCACCACCAGCAAGACAGGTGATTGACAGCCATGGAATATCACAAACCATAAAAGTCAGGAAAAATCGATCAAGTGCCTGACACAGTGTGTGACATGTAGACGGTACTTGATAAACATGTATGGAAAGAAGGAAGAGAAGAGAGAGGAAGGGAGAGAGGGTGGAAGACACAGCACTAACTAGGATGGCAAGTGAAGGCTTCTTGGAAGAGCTGACATTTATTTGAATGCAATTTCATAGCATCAGTAAGACTCAGTAGAAAAAATGTAAAGAAACCCTCAGCTGAACATAATCTCTATAGCACATGAATAAGAATGAATCACTTGCTAAATTCCAGAAACTTGACTGGAGAAAGCTTCCTGAAGACAAATGGCATTCAAGAGCATCTTTAAAACTTAGATGATCTTGTGGGAGGCTGTTGGAAGGACTTGAAATTCAGATAGAAGCTGCAAGGGTAGAAATGAGTGACCGATAAATTTGGGACACACAGAGTTGCTAAAGAAAAAAATAAAGAACAGATGATTTTAGTTAGTGATCTCTGAGTTTATAAGGAAAATGATAGTATTCTCAACACACATTAGGAAAGAGCCAAAATAATAATGTATCAATATTTCCATATAGAAACAGAATCTCCCATATTTAGTATATGAAGATTAAGGCACTTTCCCCAAGTTGATTTATAATGATACTCCAACAAATAGGCAAAATATTGGTCAGTTTCCTAAAGATAAGAAGATGAGGTTTATCACTTTCAAGACTGAAAAACACGAAATAACCAAAAAATTTTGTGTGTGTGTGTGTGGGGTGGGGGGGTAATGAATTTCAAGATAAACAGAAAATATCTTTCTACAAATTATCTTATAATGCCAAAAGATTTCGAACTTGCAAACTAGGTGCCTGAAAACTGAACTAGCATGTGCCATTTGTTTTTATTTATACCATTTTAAAGTTATTCTTAGCCTTTAGGGAACCCAGAGGCCCCCTTTGAGTAATTTGAACTTTAATTTGATCTAGGTCTGTGAGGAGACAGGGAAGCAGCTGGATAGTTCAATCAGACACAGGCTGACCAGACACCTCGTTTTAAATGGGATAGAAAACAACGGTACTGTCCCGTTTCAAATGGTACCTCGGGGCAGCCTCCTGACACCTTGAATGTAGCCCAGTGAGACCAGGCTGACCATACTATTTAAAATGAGACAGTGACGTTTTCTGTCCCATTGTTAATGGAACACCTGATCAGCCAAATCAGACACAGATTAAAATAATTTATCAGCTGACAAAGGATTTGCTCAGTTATCCATAAGTCATAATCTATTGCTATCTGCCTGAAATCTTGGATGTTATAACACGATCTGAACTTGCTTTGGACATTATCTAGTGTGGTTCCTCAGAAAAAAATAGGCAGTGAAGTGACATCAGTTTTAATTAAAATAGTTTATTCTACAGAAATATGGCTATCAATAGGTAGACAAGGCGAAGAATACGTGGTTCACACGGTGTCCGTCATAACTCTGGCCAGCTACCAAAGACCAAGGTGATTTTCAGTTTATTTACTTGATTGGTCATCTTACTAGACAGCAAGAAAGCACCACCAGTTAAATCCATTGATGGGAAGAGTTCTCACTAGCTGGCATCTTGGTTGGGATTTCACAATATTGCACAACCACGGCTGTCATTCTTGAATTACACACACGAATGCATTTACTCTAAGTCCACGTTGGCTCATCCCTCCCCTTCCCTACACTTCCCTCTTCAGAGCTGGTTCTTGGCTTTCCTAAGACGCTTGGATCAAACCAAAGCATAACAGAAAGGAATACAAACATGGGTGCACAGTGGTTTGTGTGTTCCGAAATCATGCTGCTTAGATTCCTACTTTGGCTCTTCCACTTGTTACCTATGAAACCAGCAGCAAGTTACTTAACCTTTCCGTGCCTGAGTATTTGCATTTGAAGAAAAAAATAGAGATAATAACCATACTTGCTTCATACATTTTAGGTTTTGGTTTTTGTTTGTTTGTCTTGGAGGTAAAATCTATATAACAAAATTAACCACAAATCATTTTAAAATGTACAATTAAGTGACATTTAGTACATTCACAGTGTTGGTAACTATCGAGTCTGTCTAGTTTCAATACATTTTCATTACCCCAAAAGGTAACCCCATACACATTAAGTGGTCATTCCCTACCCCCGCTTACCTTAAGCCCATGGCAACCAGCAATCTGCTTTCATTCTCTATGGATTTATGTATTCTAGATATTTCATATAAATGGAATTTTACAATATGTGGCTTCCTGTGTCTTGCTTCTTTCACTTAGCATAACGTTTTTGAGGTTCATCTACATTATTCCGGTTATCGGTCACTTCATTACTTTTGAGGGCTGAATAATCCATCATGTGGAAATACCACCTTTTGTTTATCCATTCATCAGTTGATGGACATTTGGCTTGTTTCTACCTTTCAGCTATTACAAATAATGCTGCTTAGAATATTTGTGTGCAAGCTTTAGTGTGGACATATGTTTTCTTTTCTCGGGTATATTCGTGTACCTAGAAGGACAATTACTGGATCACGTAGCAACTCCATGTTTAACCATTTGGAGAACTGCCAGACACTTTTCCAAGTGGCTGTGCCACTCTACAGGCCCACTACAGTGCACAGAGGTTACAATTTCTTCACCCCCTTACCAAGTCTTGTTATTTTCCTTGTTATTCATTTATTTATTTTTATTGGGGCCAACCTAATGGCCATGAAGTGATATCCGATCGTGGTTTTGATTTGCATTTTCCGGATCTTGAATGAGGGTGAGCACCTTTCCTTGTGCTTATTGGCCTTAGGTCATTTTTAATAAGGCGGGATGGAATAAATAATAGATCATCCTTATGGAATACATAACGTGTCGGGCATTATACTTAGTTCAAGTAATTTTAGCAATTGATTAAGCTGATCAAAGCATAACAAAAAATGAGTAAATGTTTCAGTAGAAAGAAAAGAATGGTTTGGGAAGCAACACACAGTTTTGCAGATGGGAAATTAAATTCTCTGTAATGGGCTTGTTTCGTAGACTAGAGCCATCAAGAAACAGCTCAGCGACAACAAACATGGGAGGACACACAGTACTTCAGCCCTGGTCTCGGGCGTCCAGGGCGGGGAGGAGCATGACACTGGCCACACCCCGACCCCGCAGCTGAGCCAGGCCGGCTGGTGGGAGCTGGGGCTGCAAAATCAGGGCAGAGACTGTGGAGCCTTCCGAGTCCCCCGAGCTCCCTGGTGATTTTGTGTTATGCACTGCAGAAACGCCAGAGGAAGTTTCCCAAATCTCTCCATAAGTGTGCCGAACGTTTAGAAAATGCAGCTCTTAGGTGACTTTACTGTCCTCTTTTGTGAGAAATCTAGACTATTAAGAAGGGACCTGTGACAGAATATTGACCCATCCCTTATGGCATCACTTCTCTGCGAGTCATCATCCTACCACTTTGCTTACAGATTGGGTCAAAGAAAATTCATAACAATGGGTTTATCAAAATGATCAGTGTGACGATGACTAGTCTTTGGAAGTCATTCAGTGACAATTCCAGTGGCGTTGTGTAATTTTTACTTTTATTCTTTGCCGAGCCCAAGAGGGTGGGCAGAACACACCAAACACAAACACACACAGAGAGAATAGGTAGGCACTGAATTTCAAAAACAGCACTTAGAGGAAGAGATTTTCAGGTAGTGTGTTGGAAGATGTAGGCAAATAATTAAGTGTAACGATTTGAGAGTTATTCATTTGATTTCCCTAAGTGGCCTGTAACTCAGTAACGTGAAAATAAATGCTCACACCATCTCCCGAAGCAGAGAGCAAAACGAGGCGCCCCGGACTCTGAGCCACGTACAGGCCATGTCCTCACGGGGACCCCTCCTGTGGGACTACACAGTCAGAGCATCTGTGTGGGCTTGTGAAATTGGGGAGCACTGGAGGGAAACCAGCATAACAGTTTTCTAAATGTTTTTCAGCCTTGTAATTGTAAAGGAAAAGCTTCTGAAAAGCGATCTACAGAAAAGAACACTCGGCGGTGTGTGAAACGCCTCGGTAAACCGGGGGTGGGACCACAGATGTGAACAGGGGGGTGGGGGTTCGGGAGGAAGATGTGTAACGGGACATTAAGCCAGGGAAGAGCAGGGTGACATCTTTAGATTTGCCATTGAATTAGATGACGCCTGTGAGCATCGTTTAAGGACAAATAAATGATAATGCAGCCTAATTCCTCATTCATCCAGCAAGTAGTATTATCATGTGCAAGGGAGTTCATTGACTGGGCATGTGATGAGGAGTAAATTCTCACCCTACTTTTAAAACTTGTTAAGACAGTAAATGTCATCAGTTATTATTCAGGTGGGATTAATAAAGTTTTACTCAGGACTTTGCTTAGAGCACACTTTGGATCCCAACACTCCTGCAAAAACTCGATACCACCCCCACCCTCCATTCTACCTAAGAAAAATGGACAATTATCCCTAAGAACTACTTTGACAAAGGTCACACAGCTTCACACAGTGTCACACGCATACTGGTGTCTGTCTGACTCAGGAGCCTTTTTGGAGGTGCAGGGCCCCTCCCTGCTCACCTCTGAGCAGGAGGTCTACACAGTGGTCTTTCCTAGCCCAGAGCTCAAACCCAACGCCTCCGTCAGGCACCCACTGCTCAAATAAAACAAAGAAATGGGATGTGATGCCTTTTCCCTGGCATCAGCCCTGGAGAGGAATGTTTTGAAGTGAAGATGGTCCTGGGGACAGCAAAGCTCATACGTGCAAA
This sequence comes from Lyroderma lyra, assembly GCA_004026885.1. Classification (NCBI taxonomy): domain Eukaryota; kingdom Metazoa; phylum Chordata; class Mammalia; order Chiroptera; family Megadermatidae; genus Lyroderma; species Lyroderma lyra. The sequence goes on from PVJL010004030.1 coordinate 40,770, forward strand.
CATCAGCGGGTGGATGCTAGTGTTCACCATATTTGGAAATAGGCATGTCGCACTAGGAGTAGGGGGTATTCTAAGTGATGCTGAAAGTCACATGCACAGATGCCACCTCCAGGAGGAAAGAACCCAAGAGCATGCCCGGAAAACTGCAGTGTACCCTTATAGCTGCATCTAGAGCTGTGTCCAGTGACAACCGTCGCCTCCTATGTCATCAATCCTCTCCCCTGCAAAGGGAGCCTCAGACAGACTACACAACTGCAGTGGCCCCAAAGGAGATGGGTTCCAGATTTCTCTGGCAGTCGTGTCCTTTCGCATGCACTTTGGGGAGCCTGTCCTCTGTCTGGTGGGTAGTCACACATCGGCGAGCCCTGGGGGAAAACAAGGCGAGGCCAGGTGCCTGTCCGGCACGCCCATGGCACCTCGGCTCCAAATGCTGCCCTCCCTTTCCTCCTGCTGTCAGCAAATGGGAATCACGGACCGCGAGGAGCTGTCAGGTAAGCACTCCTGCGAGGGGGAGAAGCGGAACGGCTCAGCGACAGCTGTGGGCGCATCGGGGCTAAGGGAACCACCGCGGCTTGTTGCTGTCCGTGGCCCCCCCATGACCATAAATGAAAACGCTGCATGAGGGGACCCCAGGATGAATTTCCACTGGACTGCTTTGTTGTCCAGCTGTCACTAAAGAGCACATGCACTTATTCACAAGGTGCAGCGGGACTGCCACCCAGGGACCAGCTGGAGTGCCGCTGTCCCTGTATTTATTCCCTCTCCCTCTTTTGGCCTCTCTCTCTCTCTCTCTCTCTCTCTCTCTCTCGCTCTCGCTCTCGTTCTCTCTCTCCATAAGTGGTTGCTGCTGACTTTAAATGACAACCGAGATAGATGTAGATATTTCAAAAGAAATACCCCAAATCTCACTTTGCTGTGAACGTTAAGCTGCTGTGTTTTTCCCTCACAGACAGCTTCAAGCCTGTGTATGACCCCATCCTGGGAAGTTCTCAAGTTCATTCTCAAGCACCAACCTTGTTTACCTCCTTCCTCTTTCCTCCCTGCCCTGCTAAGTAAAAGAAGACCCAGCCCTTCTTTGCCACTACGCATGGGCCATGAATCGGGGCAGACTTCTGAGCCCAGAGGCCCACCTCAGCCTTGCAGGCCGAGTGGGTGAATTTGTGCAAGTGGGATGCTGGGAATGGCGCCTCGGCTCCTAGTAAGCCCTGGTGTTATTACTCATGCTGTGACTTCTTTGAGCCTCCATTTCAAGACTGAGAAAATGTGGACAACAGCCTGCCTCCCATGAAATAAATATACCTGTGAAATTGCTTTGTAAACCTCAGGTGAGGTTCCCCAGACATAGTCCCTGGGGTGGGATTCCTGTGCCCATGAAGGTTGGTGGTGAGCCCCCAGGAGTTTAGCGAGATTGCTCTTGGTGGGCGCCTGCACCAGCCTGACCCCAGGAGAGCTCTACAGCCTGGCGGGTCCCGCCCTGAGGCACGGTCCCGGGTGAGCCCCAGCGAGCCATCAGCCCCAGCACAGAGGTAGGGAGAGCCCGTGTGTGCAAGGGGAACCACGAGCAGATGCACAAAAGGAGCCACAGCTTGTCAACCAGGTGTGAGGCCACATGACACAGACTGAAACTTCGGCCTCCAAAACAAAAATCAAAGGGAAGTAGGGAGCCAGCCCCAAAGCGCGAAGGGAGGCGCATCAGGCCAACAGTTCTTTCCCCCTTCCGTCCACCTCTCACCGCTTCACCTGAAGAGAAGGCACCGTCCATACGGTCTCAGGAGCCTGGCGATTGGCCAGCTGGGTGTGACACTGAGTTCATGGGCCCCAAGGACTGCCATTTCCTTGGCCTCCATGGGCCAGAGAATCAACCACAGGCAGAGTCCTGGTGGCCTGGCTCACCCTGTAGTCATTGGCCACATCGTCTCTCCCAAGGGTCCCTCCTTCCTCTGTCCCCCGGAGCTCTGAATGGGTACCCATCACAGTGTTTATGGCCTCTCATTATGTATCCTTTCTTCATGGGCACACAGCTTCCTTTGCCCAAATTGTGCATTCTGGTAGAGAAGGGCTGTGTCTAAATTTCTTCTCATGCCTTGCTGTACGTGGGTCTTCGGTGTATATTTATTGATGAGATGTTCGTTATTGATTATAGAATGTTCCAGAGGCTTCAGGCAGCTGGAAAGACATAGAATCTGCAAAGAGAAGGAACATTTCGAGTCCCTTTCAACTCACTGATTTTTGGAGTCAGGAACATCATCTTCTATTCAGAATAGGTCACTTCGGCCTCGTGGTCCCTGCTGCCATGTGTCCTCTAAGTCTGGGGGTCCTTCTGGTGTTTCTGTCCGTGAGTTATTCCTTGGAACTCAAGCCGAATAGGATTAAGGCGCATTCGGGAGGTCCTCCTGGGAAGGTTCTAAATGTGCAAATGGCACAGTCTTTGAGCACAGGGGGTTTCTTATCTACAGAGGGAAAGAATAGGCATTTGTGTGCAATGCTGACAGAAGGAAGTAGACCTAGGAGTCACCTCTCTATGTGATCACATGTTTAGATCTGGGGACGTAAGAGGCCAGAAGTGACATGCTGAGTGACCCTCTGTTTCCCAGATGTGTCCGATAAGTAGAATCGCCCGCTCTGGGCAAGGAGAACAGATGAGACCTTGTCTGTGAGTTTCCTGTGCAGGCTTTCAATTAAGTCATAGGATAAGGATTAATATTGTTTGTTGACTGTCAGCGGTGTGCCGGACATACGACACCATCCCTTCCTGAGAACCCTGGACAGATGAACAATTCAAACATAAGACGGATCAGCTGACGCCATGGCTCAGTCTCAGATGTGAGCCGTTTCAGAGTTTTGTGGGCTGGTTTTACTGTTTGTTCTCCGGGTAGTTCCGCCCCAAATTTCACCTGGTATTCAGGGAAGGGAAAAAAGCACCTCCTCTACGATGTGTGCTGGGCACTCACTCTGCAGTTAGGGTTCTAGAACAGCTGTCAGCCTCGTTGGCCACCTTCCTTAATGTTAAAATTGTCTCAAGCAGCCCCCGCTGCCTGCACAAGCTCACTGGTGCATTAAGCGCCGAGTGAGTTCCTTCTCTCTCTGACGCCAGTGACAATCATTACGAGGGCGGGCTGATACATTTTGCCTCCACTTAAATAGAAAATGAATGGGAAAAGGTATTTTTAATGAAATGAAAACGAAATAATACCTACATCATTCATTTCCAAAGCTGCATAATTATTTTTCTACAAAATCACCATGCTCTTCAGTCCACCTCCGTGATCCTGATGAAGCTGATCCCTCGCAGTCCCAGGCCTTCCGCGTCGTGCTCTGTCACTCACATCTGCTGCCCCACTTCGCCACCTCTGAACCACCTTCCACAGTGTCTTACTGTCCTCACATCCACACACCGATCGCCATAAATGACTTGCGTTCACCTGTGGATTTCAATTGGAGGAACTTTCTCTGCTGTTTAGAATTCAATACAGCATGCTGTTTGAACCCAACGTCTGAACACTCTTCCATTCCAGTCTGCACTGGGTGAAAAATGGAAGCATCTGTGTGGGCAAGCTCAGGAATGATGGAGGGGAGATGCCATGTGACCGCACAGAACCGGTTAGACCCAGGTATGTCTCATGCAACAAACAAAAAATTACGGTGGAGGCAAAATTGATCAGCCCGCCCTTGTAGCTTCCGCCGGAGGCAGACCTGAGAGCGAGCTTCGCGTCAGGGCCGGGCCCGGAGAGGCCGTGTGAGAGCGGCCGTGGAGGTAAATGACGGACGCAGAGCCGGGCCGCCCGCCACGCCGTGCTTCCCTGGGGCGGACCTCTTCCCGCTGCCGTTGACAGCCATCTTCTTTCATAAAGAAAAACAAAAATGTGGTGTATATTATCCTGGTAAAATGTCCAAAAACCAGCAAGAAGTATGAAAATCCGAATAGAACCTTCTGACAGCCGCAGTCAGGCTGGACGGTGGAGTATTTTTAGCAGTGTGAGTATGTTTTTTTTCAAGTCATGTACATGCTGCGATGGGTGTCACGAACGGACCTCAAAAATCAGGCTCTCGGGGCCTCAGGACTATGCCACCTGCACCTGACGGTGTTGCCATCAGTGTCTCTTGATCAGCTTAAAAGTTCTGCCGACCAACCCCCCAGTTCACGTGTTTCGGTCCCGAGTTGCATGCGGAAGCTAGGACCAGGAAATGGTGATTTCCACAAAGGACTTTTGAAGTGACCCCAGTACAGAAATTGCTGGGGACGCACACTCTTCATGGGATCCCCAAATAGTTTGCCAGCAGGTCCCATCGGGATGCGTACATCCAACCACATCTGGGTCTTCGAGGCTGGACGCCACACTGGCACATCGTCTTTGCCATTTTAATCCACAAAAGTCACTCCCAGGTCATTTAGATGCCAGTCACAGGGGCTATCCTAATCATTCTTGCAGAACCTAATTGGAAGGCCTTTATTTTGAAACATAAAGGCATGTTTTGTTTTGTTTTAAATTCTGTAGGAAATTGGAGACTTTGGGGGAAATCAGAGTCTTGTTTCTAAAAAAGAATCAAATAAATCGCTTTCAATGACCTGGTAAATAAATGCCACCTGCTGAATAAAAACAGCGGTGTCTGTTTATTTAGTGCCTACTATGTGCCAGAGACATTATTTCTAACTTTCAGAACTGCTGCAGGAAGGGAATCTCTCCATTTCACAGATGAAGAGAGTACAGGCTTCAAGAAGTGAACAGTTTTGGGAAATTCAAACCCCAGGGTCCAATGACTGCTCTGCCCCATGCGTCCCCCCCTGAGGGGAAAATACCCTGCTTATTTTTTTAACAGAAAATCTTACGCGATGACCAACTTGTCAGTATGTTTAAATTGATAGATTTTAAAAAGGAAGTCTGTCTTTATTCTCCCCACCCCTGTGTCCATCTGTCCCCTGCCTTTGCCAGTCAGCTTGTCAGACGTTGGACAGAGGTGGGGGGTGGGGTGAAGACCGGACTCATGCCCTCAGATGAGCACGGAGGCGGGGAGTCAGACGGACAGGTGCAGTGCAGTTGGTTCCACCCTCGCACCCTCGGGGCCTGAGTGCGGACACCGGGAGAGAAGAGAGAGGCCCAGCCCCTTCCCCTGGGCCCACCCTGCAGAGACGAACTTGCTGGTCCAAAACCAAGCCCCCGCAAGCCCGCAGGCTCACGGCCAGCCCTGGGGCTTTAAGAAAATCTTCCTCCCTGTTCACAAGAGCCCACTAGGCAGCCAGGAAGTTATGTCTGTTTCTGGGGGCCAGAAAACTACCGTGGAGAGTCCAGGCATCTTGCCTGTTGCTATCAGGTTGTGCGATAGTCCTGTGAGTTCGGAAGAGGCGACGGACCGGTTCTCAGCTGAGGAAGCCCAGAGGGTAATACGGCGTTTGGTAATGAGGCTCGTGGCGAAGAACCCAGGAACAGCAGGGGTCCGTGCCGGCTGCCAAAGAGGCCTACAAATGGCCTCACGAGGAGAGGGGGAGACAGAAAAATAAAGATAACTTTAGCAAAAACTACGTAAGAGGAAGGGAAAGGAAGGAGCGAAGGAGGCGGGAAATAAAACCAAAGTCCAAGTCATGGTCAGTTGCCTTACCTGTCTTCAATCGCATTTTCCCCAAAGCTTCTTTTTTTTCTTTTTGCTTTTTGGTATGTGAGCCTGGGTAGCTCCCTGGCTGGGAATCGAACCCTGGCCGCAGCGCTGACAGCGCCAGCGCCGAAGCCTTAAGCCACTACTCCACCAGGGAACTCCCCCCAAAGCTTCCTAATGTCCCTAAATCAAACAGAAAAACCCTCCTCTCCAGATTGGACCTTCATTTCTCCAGGGCTCTTTCCCAAACCACTGACGTGAAGCTCACACTCAACCATCTGCTTCCTGTGCCCTTTCGAGTAACTATTTAAAGGAAGGGGTGCGAGCTCCACTTTCACCCATGGAAGAAAACCTTTTGATGGCTCTTTCCCTGTGAGACAGCAGCAGAGCAGGGCCGTTGGGCTGGTCCTGGAGCCAAAGAAGCTCTGAGCCGTTTGGAAGCCGTTCTGCAAAATTACAGCTGAGAACAACTCATTACCTCCACTTGTCCTCATTTTACCCAGGAGAAAGCCACAGCCTCCCGGGGAGAAACTACTTGCCCCAAATCATCTGCTAATTAGGGCGGAACTGCTCCTGCTGCTCCGGTTGTTGTTTATTTTGTTTGCTTTTACTTTGTTTGGAATTCAGGGGTTTCCTGGTGATACTAGTCATAATAACTATAATAACTACAACCATGGAACACTTTGGGGGTTCTTGTTAGGTGCCAGATGCTCTTCCAAACACAAGGATTAATTCATTGAATTCCAGCACCATTTCACGAGGGAGGTGTTATTACCATCTGCACTTTACAGCCTAGGAAATTGAGGTACAGAGAGATGCAGTAACTGGCCTACGGGCTTTCACATCACTATTCATGCATATTTAAGAAAAAATGAGAGCGGTTCAATTGCTACCTAGCAGGGAGCCAGCAGAAGACACATTTGAAGGAGAATCTAACCTGTGCTGAATGATGACCTGAAACGCATGTAACTTTATAAGATCATGTGTGTCTGCTACAGCATTTTGTCACAGACCATGAGCTGATAGAAAGCAGGGCCCTGCAGACCCTTGTGAGGGGCTGAGCCCAGGTACGAAGTGTCAACAAGTAAACCTATGGTGGATTAATTGAAATGGGTGTGATTTCTCTTCCAGGAGGCTCCACAGTTCTGAGGCGATTCTTGCTATAGAAGGGCATCTCTTCAAGATGATCTCAGGATCATCTTAACCTCAGGAGCTGCAGAAATACATATCCAAGTATTTCCCTCACCCTGGGATTTTTCTCTGTGGCTCAGGAGGATTGCCTGCTAATTTCCACCCCACTGCAGTCTAGGTCCTATTGAAACAAATAAATCACAATACTTATCCAGTTACTACCTACAATAAGAGACATCCCCCAGCCCGTCTTTTGACTCATCATCGTACAATATAAAACAATTTGTTCTATCAATGAGCAACTTCCTAAAACTTGCCTGGCTTAGGTTAAGCTAACTATAACCCCCCAAAAGGTATGTCCACATCTTAAGCCCCCACCCTGTGAATGTCACCTTATTTGGAAAAAAAAAGGGGGGTCTTTGCTGATGTGATGAAGTTCAGGACTTGAGATGAGGTGATCATCCAGGATTGCCTATGTGAGCCCCAAACCCAATGACAAGTGTCATTATAAGAGACACACAGATCAGAGACAGAAGAGATAAGGCATTGCTAGGAAGTCATTCAGTGGGTCTTTACTAAAGGTCTACCCTGGCCTATCACGTTAGTAGGCATTGTGGAGGAAAAGCAAAAGGGAAGGCTATTGATCACTTCAATGCTCCCAATTGTTCCATTCTCTTCAGCTAGGTTGCAGTTTCTTGAACTTTGTTGAATACCCCTCAGTCTTACGATGCTGACTTCGTGGTTTGACCCATAATAAAACAGTAAGTTATTTTACCGGCAACAATTGGCCCACTAGGGAATAGCAGAGAATTGCAAATCCGGACAAGCAAGCTGCAGCAAGAGCCATAGGCAAGTCCTACAAACAAAGGACAGGACTGTTATTTTATGGGGGGAAAAGGAGGAAGACGGAATGATGGTTGTTTTAAAGGAAAGTTCACTGGAGGAAAGGGAGAGTTCAGGGAGGTGACAGTTTCTTGCTAGCTGAGTTGCTGGGCAGTAGGTTTCTTGCAGGACACGCCATGTATATCTTTCCTATTTGGACCTGTAATTGATGATTCTGTCCTGGGGAAGCTTCTTCTATTGAGGTATAACTGACAGTCCACCCCCTTTTGACCTCCCAACTCCCTTTTAATGAGGTTTCCCTTTATTAATTTTCACAGTAGGAAAAATGCAGAGTGAACTTTTGTTGAGTGACTGGTAGAAAACAAGTGAACTATGCTTAGCCCCCACCAACAGGTGTCTTACAGATATAAGACATGAATCATGTCCCTGGTCTTGATTCCTTCTTACTGTCAAACAACTAACAATCTGGCTGCCTGTTTAGAATCTGATTGATAAAAATTGGGGTTGGAGAGGTAACCAAGTGGAATGCCTGAACAGAATGTTTACAGATCTTTGGAGAGATTGTAAAGGCAAATGCCTTAGAAGAAATGTATAAGGATTGATATCCCCCATGCTACCCAGTATTTGTGGGTGTGGGTGTCTTGATTCAGCAAGCAGGTGAAATAGAAGACATGTGCCAATCATCTAGGACAATGGTTCTCAAACTTTAACATGTGTTGGACATACCCTGAAGGCTTCTGAAAACACAGATTGCTGGGCCACACCTCCAGAATTTTTTATACAGTAGGTTGGCAGTGGAGTCCAAAATTTTGAATGTCTAACAAGTAACCAGGTGACACAGATGCCACTGGTCCAGGGACCACACTTGGAGTAACACTGGTCTGGGAAGTATATAATCATCTATTTCAATCGGTTGGCTTGCTGACAGTTATTTGGGACCATTTCTTGTACCCTAAGAGAAAAGTCACTAAATGTTTAGGTGCTCAGTATATTTTTAGCAACAGATAAGTTTATTTGATGACAACTTTAGTACCAAACAGTGACTTTCTGCAACGTCACATTGTGCTTTACTCAAGTAGAGAGTACACCTGCTTGGCACTTTCCATGTACATAGAGTGACTAAGCCATTAACCCTCTGTCAGCACAACCCTTGCAGTGGTTTTTCCCTTAACAGCCATAGGGGGAATCTTCATTTTCCACTTTGATAGAGCGTAGGGCAAACTCTAAGCTAAATAGCTAACTGAACCAAGGGCACTGGGTTTAACCTATTCCTGGGTCTGTCTCCTTCTCTGATCTGTCACATGGTAACTGACTCCTCTGAGTCCTCATTTGATTGAATGTTGAAAGGAACGTGATTAAAGTGATCCCAAAGCTATTGCTAAGTGATCAAGAAAGTTCTGTTAGGATATTTAGCAGCACATAAGCTGCTCCCCTGTTATTTCAAGTCGGCGTAAGACACGTGACAGTGATAGGTTTGAGGAAGCAAGGAAGACAGGAGTGCCTCCTGAAGCTTGTTGTGAATATCATCTTCTCTAATCCCCCAAACTTTGTGAAAAGAGAAAGAAAAGTCTCAAGTTGCAGTTGTAGGCAGCACAAAACAGATGTTGAGCTGTGGATGACCAGCAGAGGAGCAGTACCCCATGGGTGGGCAGATGGCCTAAAGACCAGTGATTTTTTGGGTATATGCATGGAGGGTTTCCAACCCTGATGGCTATGTAGTATTCTAATTTAAAATATCCCAAGAAAGAAAAAAATAGACGTTTCCATGGAAACATGTTCTCAGGGCCAGCTCTTATCTCATTATCATATCTTACTTAAATATTTCCTGGAATCAGTTTAAACTTGATCCTCTGTATGTCTTCTGTCTTTAGTGACCATGAATAGAGTAACATCTGGTCAGAGGTTTTCTTTAAATAAACCACATCACGGTAGGCACTTCCACCAAATTCCACAGATCTGCTTCTGTTTACAATAGTTGCAAATGTGATACCATGTGAAAATTTCATTAGCATTCATTTCCAGATCTCTAATTAAGAATTTTAATTTGGCTGAACCTAACATTCCTTGAAGAACCACAGAAGACCCATGCCTGCAGCTGGCTATTTGTCACACATATGCTAATTGTATTCCAGCTGGGTTCCAAGCACTACTGGGCCTCTCTGCTGGCCACATTATATCGCCATTGTGCCAAATTCATGCAGAAAATTTTCCCATAAAATTTCTGGGACACATGCATTTATCCAAGTGACCGCCTCTTTGTTATTCTTTATCATTCTCAGAAACACTGGATCCTCCAAATGTGATACGGGCGTGTCCTAATCTGTCCCTTTGTCCTCATTAAAGGACAGCTTTCTGTAAGTCAGTTCCTTGATGTTCCCTCTATCTACGGATGGGCCCCTTGACTTCTGGCTCTGCACTGGCACCAGCTTGGCAGAAGAGTGAATTCACACTTCCTTCTTAAATCGCTTCCCCCCTTGTTAGCTGTGGTCATTTGATGGCATATACAGTAGGAACACATGGGTTCTCAATTTCAACTTCAAATGTCTGGTGACAGAGAACTGGATGGTGAGCACAGAATGTAACGTGTGATGTGTTATAGAATCGTACACTTGAAATCTACATGACTTTACTAACCAATGGCACCCCAATTAATTTCATAGTAAGAGAATTTTACTTGAATCTTCAGACGTCGAATTCGTTGAAATGCATTATACCCGGATGAGTTGAATTTCCTTCCTCTCGGCATCAGAATTTCCAGCCATTCTACTTGCATATGGTTTTGAAGAGAATTTCATTACCTCTAAGTAGTATATAAATGCACGTATTCAGTTTCTTAGTTACAGAGTTTTTAGGTCTTTTAGTATCAATCATAACTAAATCATCTCGATTTTTATTGGAATCAGGAGCAGATTTACTATGAAGCTAATAAAACTAGAATTTCAAGTTCTCTCACACACACAGGCCTACCTGGGTGTTGTAAATTCATAATTTTGTATTCCTGTTGTTAAAGGGGTGCCTCTGTCTCCACAAAATCAGCACAATTAGAATATTCTGAAATATAACTTTTATAGAAAGCCTTTGCTTTTCATAGCCTGTTTTAATATAGTTGAAAGGATTTGTTGTGGAGGTGGTGGTGTTGAGGGTCATTCATTTTGGTGTTTTTCTCTGTAGACAAGTGCATTCTGACACCAACAGTCATATGCCAATTACACTAGCAATGAGAACTAGACCCGCCTTCTGATGGAGGAGCCAATGCCTTCACGGGGAAGCTGGGAAGTGATTTCACCAGCTTGCCTGACAATTGTCATATTGCCCACGGCCAGTTTTCCTGCCTTGCCTGGGTCAGAAAAGGAACCCAGCGATCTCAGTGTCCCTTCTGCTGGCTGTCCCACCTGCCCAGAGTCTCAGTTCATCTCGGCATACAGATCTCCCAGTTTTGACTTCAACCAGCCTCCACCAGTGCTGGAGAAGCACCACGTACTGCGTCGTCTCCATGGCAGCTGGTGACCCCCAGCCATTCCGTTTACTTTAGGAGTAGCTGCCAGTCCTGGGCTGCGGCACGCTGAGCCTGTGTCAACAACGTAACCAACCAATTCTAAGTGACTCCTGCCAGAGGACATCAAGTATAATGAGGGAGATAAAATTGGAAAAGACAATGGGGTAGAAATAGTGCCTAACCCTACTCCATCTTTAAGTTTCTTCTCACGTGTTTTCTGGTTCATCCATCTCAGAATAGAAAGGAATCAAATATGCTGATTCTAGAACTAGCGCTGTATGAACACAGCAGTAATCATGTGGTTCATACCTACTGCAAGGGGGCCCCACTGTCCTGTAGGTTAAACAAAGGAGAGTGTGTCCCAGTATTGCGACTTAACAGGTCCAGCGTCCCATGGGCAAGTTCTTAACCCCTCTGTGCCTCAGTTTCCTCAAATGTAAAATACTGAGAACATCTACCTTACAGAGTTATTACAAGGATTTACTGCAATGACTATATAATATATATTATGGACATAATATTTATTATGTCCATAATATATATTTCATATAGAGTATGTCATATTGATTACATATGCCATATGTGAAGTGTATTACCAGTTACTATAGAGTTGGTTATATCATGGATCATCACGTACACACTGAAATATGTCATCAGTTCAATAATATGAAGAATACTGAGTGCCACACAGCGCCACCTCCAATATTAATGTGATGTGCCAAGTTGAATCACTGACATCATAAAGACTTTATTTTGGGGGGGTACTTCCCTGGCTGGGAATCAAACCCAGGCTGCGGCGTTGAGAGCACCGAAGCCTAGCCACTACACCACCAGGGAACCCCCATAAAGACTTTAAAATAATTTGAATCTGGGAGTTGGCAGTTGCTAACAGAATCCCTTTGGAGAAGCATGTCCACTCCATTGTGGTATATTAATTCTACAAGGCACGTTATCAACAGTGAGCTGCCGCGAATGGTATTTATCAGAGAGAGAGACTCCCCATCCCAGCCACCGAGGGCAAAGTCGTCCGGCCAGGTAACAAGCACACACGGCCCGTTTGCCATCAGGTGTGTCTGGCTTCACATCGCTGACTTACAGGGTTACATGTGCACGTGAGCCCCAATCCTTGCCCTCAGCAGGGATATGTTACTTCTGAGCTCCTCAGGACAAGGTACCCTTCACGCCCAGATTCCCAGCCTGGGCGGTCAGTGCCGTATGGCTCAGAGGAAGAGTAATTGTATGGGGACTTCTAAATAATTCCAGGCACCGAACCTCCATATTGGACCCGCAATTATTGTTTGTTTATTTTCATTCCTCAGTATCATTTATTATTTTTTTCTGCCTGAATTCAACTTTTCATTTTATTGATCTCACACTTTTGCTGTTTAATTTTTTTTTAGGGAGTTCCCTGGTGGTGTAGTGGCTAAGGCTTCGGCGCTGTCAGTGCTGCGGCCTGGGTTCGATTCCCAGCCAGGGAGCTACCCACATTAATTTTTATTATTTGTACCCCTATGACATTTTAGAGTAAGGATTCATACTGTTGTGCTGGACTGGTTCGACTTCACTCCTCTGCCTCTGTGCTTTGAATCCCACAGAGCCAGAATTCATAGTGATAGGAGCTTTAGTTTCCATTTGGCTTCAGGAAAGTCAAAATAAGAGATCACTGTTTTCTAACATTTAATGATACCAACTGTGCCAAAATATAGATTTAATTTTTATTTTATTTCAATCCTAACTGTTTTAACAGATAAGTTGTGCTTTCATTTTAACTTAAAGAATTCAATTCCCGTTTTATTTTTTAATCAAAATCTGCAAATGGCCTTGGAGGTAAGTGTTTTTACAAGAGAGTTGGTTAAGCTCCCAATCCATCTCATACTCAATCAAAATCCTTTCATGTCTATTCATGTATTTGCTTTTCTTCACAATTTCATTGTGTGCGCCGTAGCCAGTGACCAGCTCTTTTAAATATGAGGCATGGGCCTTTAAACTCCTTATTAAAATCACAGCAGAGCTAATGGGGCAGAGGAGTCTCAAAACCAGCCATTTTATTTTCAGCATCTCTTAAAAATTTGTACTGGCCACACTGATGCTGAGCTCTGCAACATTTCACTTAAAAGAAAGACACTTCGACAATCACAGTGTCTCATGCACTTCCCTTCCCTGAATTCTTTTTGAGCCAAGGACATAACGTGCCAACTAATGAATCCTGGACAGACCTTTCTTTTCGTGTTCCATTAAAGCGTGTGCAACATAGATTTATTTGCACCGAGTGAAAAAGACATCTGTGGTACATTGTTGAATGAAAAAAAGGAAGCTAGAGAACTTATTACATATTGGGTGATTGGGAGCAAAATCTTAGGGTCAGACTGCCTTGGTGCAAATCTTAACTCTGTACCCTAGGAGCTGTGTGACCCTGGCCCAGTCGCTTAACCTCTCTGTGTCTGCTGTCTCATTTGGCCATTAAGTAAAAGACTCTTAACTTACAGGCTTGTTGTGAGGATTAAATGACTTAACATGTATAAACACAGAGAATAGTGCCTGGCCCTCAGTGAGTGCTTAAAAACACACACATATAATTCTTTTTTTGCAAAGGGACAAATTTGGGAAGGCCATATCCATTCATCTAGCAAGTGTTTACTTACTAAGTAAACTGTTACCACTGGTTACCTCTAGGGCATGGGGATGAGAGAGGCCAGGGCAAAAGGACTGAATTTCTGCTTTATATAGTTGGGCATTGTTTGAAAATTTTGCTTATTCTTGACAGATCTGCTCTGAGGGTAGAGGTTGGGAATAGACTCAGGAGCCAGCGGGGTATCTTCAGCTTCTTGTGAGCTGTATTAACTGGGAGCATCTTTAACCACTCACTGTGCCAGTTTCTTCATGCTTATAGTAGAGAGCCCAGGAGTGCCCGTATCACCAAGCCTTGGTGAGGGTAAGATGAGTTAGCACGGGGCATCTGGCTCCTCACGGACAGACGTGATCAGGAGCAGCAGTAGAAGGGAAACAGATCAAAACCTGTGGCGCCCTTGGGTCATCATGATGCTTGTCTTTAAAATCACAAAAGGGGGAAAAAAGAACTTAGAAAGCGTGTCCCTGAAAGAACAACAGAAAACAAAATAAAATGGGCGTCTTATTTTCATCTCCATAGTTTCCTCTCCTTCCCACGGTGCTTATTAATCTCTTAGCCGGGTATACAATTCTTTGCTGAGTATCCAAAAGCCATCTTGCTAGTCTGTTTATTTTTTCTTATTACTGGTGGGGTTTTTCCACTTTGGGTCCTGGCCCCTCCTCTCCGTTAGCCATTTCTTCTTCTTCTTCCATAGAATTCAGTTCGATCTCACGGGTTTCTTTGCTTTCACAAAGGTGTTGAGAGAAATCACAATTACTCTGTCTTTTTCTTGCCTGGTTTGCTTTTATAAGAACAATTAATTAGCGTGCTTGCTTCGGCAGCACACATACTAAAGAAAAATGAATGATCAATAAAACCATACACATCCAACATCAATCCACTAAAATAAATACATTATCTACTGAGGAGCCATGTTAGTTTAATCTCAGTTAGGGATTCTAAAACAGACTTGGAAACACACACACACACAGAAAAAAAAAGAAAGAAAGAAAGAAAAAGCCTTTCATACTACCTCAAGAGATTTACGACCTAATAGGTAAAATAAAAATTCATGTATACAAGACGTGATATTTCCAATACTTAACCAGAGAATGGCATAGCTAGCCACCAGTGCAAATGAACACCTCACTGTGGCCACCTTGCTGCCACCTCTCAGGGACAGCAGCTCTGGGTGTGTCACGAAGCAGAAGAGAGAGGACTCCCACTTACAAAATACCCACTAAGTGATGGCAGTTGTGTCAGATGCTTTACCTATAATTTCAGTGATTTTGCTTAACAACCATATGGTATTACTATTCTTAATTTTCTGCCTTTGGACACTGAGGCTCGCAGAGCTTCAAAAACAAACCTGGGGAGTTCCCTGATGGTGTAGCGGCTTAAGGCTTCGGCGCTGGTGCTGTCAGTGCTGCGGCCTGGGTTCGATTCCCAGTCAGGGAGCTACCCACATACCAAAAAAAAGAAAAAAAAAAAAAACCTGGGGTCCCACAGCTCATAAATGGCAAGCTGGGACTCAAACCCAGGCTGTCTGTCCCTTGGGGCAACTCCTAGTGCCTCGGGGTCTGTGACAAGTGTTAACAGTCTGAGATCCAGAGTCTATTCAAGAGCGGCAAAGGGCAATTATAAAATAATTGTTGCGTTATGTGATGCTTGCTTCCCCAGAACACTCTCGTATTTGTGCGGGACGGACAGACAGTGGAAGACACGGTGTTTGAGAAGGCATCTGTCTTTCTCTGATGTGGGAGAGGTTGATGCCATCCCGTGTCCATGGTCCCTCCTCTTCCCCCGATGCGCCTCCTTTCTGTCCTGAAAAATGGGTTCCACGGAATTCTTCCTTTCCTCGGGTCGGTCGCAGATGCATGCCACTCTGGGTATTTGGAAACCACAGTGTAGTTTCTCAGCCTTCCCAACAGCCGCCTCTGGAGTCCCACTCCCTTAGCAGGACGGCTCCACGCAGCCCCCTTCTGCATTCCTGTGCCTTTACCTTTTTGTCCAATTCTGTCCCCTTGAGCCCTGTTGTTTCCAGTTCTCCAGCCCACAGTGTAACTAGTGGATCCCCATAATGCCCGTAGTTCTGGGTCTACTATGGAAAAGAAATCATGCTAGATCTCAGAGTAAAAAGTTCCATGGGAGACCTTCCCTCCAGGTGCCTTTGGAGTACTGAGAGGCCCAGTTGAACCCCTGTGTGCATTGAGGGGGCACTTCCCATAGGCTAGCCTTTGTGTGAAACCCTGTGTTCTCTCTTGACTGCCTGGCAGCTAGAGTTATAGTCCTCAAGACTCACAAACTATCCTCTACTTTGCTCCCTTCTCGCTGACTAAAGCAAAGCCAATTATTCACATGACTCTCGTTGCGATGATTTAGTTTGGTTGATGATGTCTGCAAGGGGTTCCAGAGGAGCAAGCACTCTGTCCCCAGTCAAAGCCCTGCAGTAAGCACTTACACGCATTGACTGTCCGAAATAACAACGGAGGGGTCATCACTGAAGGGAGGGTGGAAAGTGTGATTTCCAGTAAAAGTAAATGTGAGGTGATTCTTGAAGCCACTTACTTAGAATGTGCCAGGTTAGTAAGCGCCAGGACAGTTTCCAGATTTTCCTGGCAAACAGAATGCTACAGCATTCTTCTGGATCCCTGTCACCTCTCTTCACACTGAAGCTTCTCAACTTCAGCACTATTGACGTCTTGGGCTAGATAACTCTTTGTCCTAGGGAGCGGTCCTGTGCACTGTAGGATGTTTATCAGCATCCCTGGACCCCCCATCTAGGGACCCCATCCCTAGATGCCAGTTGCAAGAAAAATATCTCCAGACATTGCCTAATGTCCCCTCTGGGCAAAGTCACCCTGGGATGAGAACTCAACCCAACAAATGTTTTATACTCAATACATGTTGTATCTTGTTAGCCTTGTGGGGGAGGGGGAAACATTCCATAAAACCAAACAATCATAGAAATTATTAAATTAGTCTTAACCAGTTTTTGAAAAACTGCTATGGACCAGTCAGGCTGAGTACTTTCTATGCATTCTGTCTAATCCTCAAGTACGATGATGCTTATTTTACGGATTAAGAAGCCAGATCAGATGCTCAGGTGATCTGCCCACGTGGCAGAATCGTATGTTTCCTGGACAGGGCCATTTCCACTTTTTTTTTTTTTTGGTTGTTTTTGCATGTCTCCTACTTTACTTCTACTTTCTTTGCAAACACACAGTCTTCCTTACTTGTGTGAATTGAGGGATGGAGGTGCAAACAAGCTGAAGTTTAAAAGGAAATGAGATGTATGGAATATGTCCAGATACAAAAATAAATACTCTGATAAATATGGACCTTGAAAAAAGAAATCATAAACAGTCGAACTTCCAGTAATCCTAAAATATAAATATCCAGGCAAAAGGACTTTCTTCACCAGGTGTCCTTTCAATACATAAACAGACACGAAATACTTAGTCCAAGTGACTGTTTTCACCAGAAGATATTTCGTCAGAATTATTTCTACAATTGTAGTAGCTCTATTAGCATTTCAAATGAATTGTTCATGATTCTCGATTGCAAAAGCATAGTCTTCAAAAATAAATAACCATAAATTTTCAGAATGTTGAAAAAAATAACTAAGTCTTCGATCATAAAATTTGCAGGAGAACCTAATCCAGAGGCACTTTTGCTCCTTTTTCTGTCAGAAAGAAGAACAGAGCCCCTCTGGGTAGAGCAGCCTTACAAATGTTTAAAAAGAACTGCTTAATGTTTGTTTTTTGTTTTGTTTTTTTTCTTCTTGCCTGCCATTTCTCTAGAAATCCTCATAACAAAAGGTTTTAGGCTTCAGAGTGTTAATGCAGATAATCATTAGTTTAATTTACTTTTGTTTTTGAGGTAAAACACTGTTATTTCAGCAACAGCTGTTGTGATAAACAAGCACTTTTGCAAACATACTTTTGCTGTCAATTTGAATAAAACCTCTGAAAGGCAGCAACCAAAGAAGGCAGCACAATAACATCAACTGAAAGCAAACTTCTCCTTTTTAAATGGAGTTTTACTCCGGTTTTGGCTTTCTGGAATGTTTTGTTCACAATATGAGCAGTTGCACCATATTAGGGCACATCTTTCCTCCTTGTCGCTTAAAGTGAATAACCAGAATTCACAAGTTAGATTCTGTCTATGCAAGTCTGAAAAAGTTGGACTCCCTTTAAAGGCACGTCTGAATGCAGAGGGTTGGTTCACCCTGGTTGATAGCCTCCCTGGACTGCAGGACTGAACTAAGCCGCAGTTCCCTGTCACCACCTTGGTGAAACTTGTCTACCACCTTGGCATCAGCTCCCGGAGTCCTTGTTCTCCAGGGCTGCTTTGCCACCTAGTGGCTGGCTTCAGTCTTGACTTCACCTGACCAGATAACTTTGGGAAAACTCATTTTAGCTGTTGATACTGTAATAGGCTGACCAGATGTCCCATTTAACCCTCCCAGACTGCTGTACTGATTTTTTAGTAATTTCTAAATCTGCCGCTAGACCGCTGTACCTAATTTTTGAAATGAAAGGTAGACCTATTTTCTACAATGTCTCCAAGTTCCATCTTATTCTAACCACTTGTTTGCATGGAACTAACATTTTTCCGTATCATGTTGGTTTTTCTCTTTAATGTTCAAGAGCCCAGGTATAGGGGATAGTTAGGTTCAGGGCCTCAGGTCTGGTAGGGTTAAAATGAAACAGAAAATAATATTACTATCCCATTTCAAACTATACGTCTGGTCAGCCTACTGACAACTTGAATTTAGCCCAGTGAGAGACTAGGCTGACTATATGTACCATTTGAAATGGGACAGTACCATTGTTTTTCTGTCCTATTTAAAATGGTACCCTCTGGTCAGTCTATACTATAACGAATTATAACAGATGAAAGACATTCTTAGGAAAGAAGGCAATTCAAAGAAAGATCCAAAGTAAGCCTCTTTTTATACATACTAGATTCTGAATATGAAAGAAGGACTAATAATTGGTCTTAGAAAAAAGCATGGTTGCAAATTTCAGTGATGTTTTAGAATTTTTTTCTCCGGGCCCTTCATGATTAAAATAATAGTAACAGAGGTAGAGTAGAGCAAAGTGGTGATAGAGGGAACACACCTCAACACAATAAAGGACATATATGACAAACCCAGAGCTAATACCATACTCAATGGGGGAAAATTGAAAGCTTTTTCTCTATAATCAGGAACAAGACAAGGATGTCCACTCTCACCACTTGCATTCAACATAGTATGGGAAGTCCTAGCCACAGCAATCAGACAAGAAAAGGAAAAGACATCCAAATTAGAAAGAAAGAAGTAAAACTGTCATTATTTGCAGATGACATGATACTATATAGAAAGAACTCTAAAGATTCCACTGAAAAACTATTAAGACTGATAAATGAATTCAGTAAAGTAGCAGGATACAAAATTAATATTCAGAACTCAGTTGCATTTTTATACACAAATAATGAATTATCAGAAAGACAAATTAAGGAAACAATTCCCATTTGCAAGTGCACCAAAAAGGTAAATAAAATAATATAACTTGTAATAAATTTAAGCAAGGAGGTTAAAGCCCTGACTCAGAGAATTATAAGACATTAAAGAAAGAAATTGAAGAAGATACAAGTATAAAGAAGGATACGTTGTGCTCATGGATAGGAAGAATTAACATCATTAAAATGTCCACACTATGCAAATCAATCTACAAATTCAATGCAACTTTTATCAAAATACCAAGGCCTTTTTTTTTATAGGACCAAAACATATGCTAAAATTTATATAGAACTACAAAAAACTCCAAATAGCCAAAGCAATCTTGAAAATTAAGAACAAATTTGGAAGTATTATACCCTCTGATATCAAACTATACTACAAGGGTATAGTGCAACTCCTAGAAGAAAACATGAGCAGTAAATTGACATTGCTCTCAGTAATATTTTTGGGGATAAATCTCTTTGGACAAGGGAAACAAAAGCAAAAATAAACAAATAGGACTACATCAAACTAAAAAAGGTTTTGCACAGCAAAAGAAATCATCAAGAAAACAAAAAGACAACCTTCCAATTGGGAGAAGATAATCACCCATGTAACATCCAATAAGGAGTTAATATCCAGGCTCTTGAGTCATTTTCCTGCTCAAGCCTGTTCCTACCTCTTTGTAATATACTTTCCCTTTTAATAAACTATCTCTTTGTTTCACCTGATTTTCCTGCTTCTTGGTTTCACCTCCAAAAAAAGAAGACGTTAATATCCAAAATTTACAAAGAACTCATATAACTGAACACACACACACACACACAATCTCATTAAAAAATGGGCAGAGGACCTGAACAGACATTTTTCCAAAGAGGACATATAGATGGCCATTGCCTATATGAAAAGATGCTCAATGTCACTAACCAGCAGAGAAATACAAATGACAACCACAACAAGATATCACCTGACACCTGTCAGAATGTCTATCATCAATAAATCAACAAACGAGTATTGGTGAGGATGTGGAGAAAAGG
The DNA here is from genome assembly GCA_004026885.1 of Lyroderma lyra. Lineage (NCBI taxonomy): Eukaryota > Metazoa > Chordata > Mammalia > Chiroptera > Megadermatidae > Lyroderma > Lyroderma lyra. The sequence continues at coordinate 60,962 of PVJL010004030.1, forward strand.
GAACCCTTGGGCACTGTTGGTGGGACTGTAAATCGGTGCAGCCACTGTAGGAAGCAGTGCGGAAGTTCCTCAAAAAAAGTAGAACTAGAATTTCTGGGTATTTATCCAAAGAAGTCCAAAACACTAATTCAAAAAGATATATGCACTCCTGTGTTCACTGCAGCATCATTTACAGTAGCCAAGCTATGGAAGCAACCTAAGTGTTCATCATTAGCAGATTGGATAAAGAAGTGGTACATGTATGTGATGAAATATTACTTGGCCATAAAAAGAATGAAATCTCACCATGTCCAACAGCATGGATGGATCTAGAGAAATGAGTCAGACAGAGAAAGACAAATAGCATATGATTTCATTTATATGTGGAAATCTAAAAAACAACATAAAAGAACAAACAAAACAAATTCATAAATACAGAGAACAAATAGATGGTTGCCAGATAAGAGGGCAATTGGGGGTTGGGTGAAAATGTTGAAGGGATTAAGAAGTACAAATTGCCAGTTATAAAAACAATCACAGAGATGTAAAGTACAGCATGGGACACATAGTCAGTAATGTCTATGTGTGGTATCAGGTGGGTATTAGACTTATCAGGGTCATCACTTCCTAAGTTACGTAAATGTCTAATCGCTATGCTGTACACCCGAAATGAATATTGCATGTCAACTGTAAATGAAAAATAAAAAAAGTGTTTTAAGATAACGATATGCTAGAAATATTCTACCTGGTTTGGTCAATTCAGAACATCTGGAAAAGGTCCTGCATGCTGTCAAGCATAAGCTAGCTAGCTGCCTTGTATGCTGTTACCATCCATTACAAGGAACCAGTGCGTTACTTACTCTATCTGTGTTTTAAAGAGATAATATAATGTGAAGTGATCCCCACTCCACATGGATGTTTCTCATTCCATTGAGGCTTAAGTGTCTGTATTGCCTTAAAGTCACTCACGTCTGAAGCCTGGGATATGCGAATGCCCAGGTGGATAAAATGCAAATGAACAAGCTGAGTGTCTCAAGTAGCATCATGATGAAACTGTGCTGGCCAAGTATCATGTAAGCATCTACTATTTCCTCTCTTCTCTTTCAAATAAGAGAAGCAAGGAAGATTTTGTCTGATAACAGCATTATGTGGAAATATTATATATGTGGTATATATTTAGAGCTTTGAAAAATGTGGAGGGAGAGAACAATTTTCAGTGCATGCCACTAGCTAATTGTGCTACCTTGAACAAATCAATCTTTGCCTGTCCTAGACTCCTCACCTTTAAAATAAGAAAATAAACTTGATGTTTTGTCCTCTCTGAGATGCAACGTCTTGTAACAGGCCTTCTGTCTTAAAGTATGCAGTGCAAAGAACAAATCAAACGAGGGCAGAAATTGTCCTAACTCCATCTTTTCTCTCTTTCCCCCCCAGACTATGTCAGAGCATCACAATGACCTTGCACAATAACAATACAACCTCGCCTTTGTTTCCAAACATCAGCTCTTCCTGGATCCATGGCTCCTCAGGTGCACGGCTGCCGCCAGGAATCGTCACTCATTTCGGCAGCTACAACCTTTCTCAAGCAGCTGGGGATGTCTCTCCTCCAAATGGCACCACCAGCGACCCTCTGGGAGGTCATACCATCTGGCAAGTGGTCTTCATTGCATTCTTAACGGGTGTCCTGGCCTTGGTGACCATCATTGGCAACATCCTGGTGATAGTAGCATTTAAGGTCAACAAGCAGCTGAAGACGGTCAATAACTACTTCCTCTTAAGCCTGGCCTGTGCTGACCTGATTATTGGGGTCATTTCAATGAATCTGTTTACTACCTACATTATCATGGATCGATGGGCTCTAGGGAACTTGGCCTGTGACCTCTGGCTTTCCATTGACTATGTAGCTAGCAACGCCTCCGTCATGAACCTTCTGGTGATCAGCTTTGACAGGTACTTTTCCATCACAAGACCACTCACGTACCGGGCCAAACGGACAACCAAAAGAGCTGGCGTGATGATCGGCCTGGCTTGGGTCATCTCCTTTGTCCTCTGGGCTCCCGCCATCCTATTCTGGCAGTACTTTGTTGGGAAGAGAACTGTGCCCCCAGGAGAGTGTTTCATTCAGTTCCTCAGCGAGCCCACCATTACCTTTGGCACGGCCATCGCTGCCTTTTACATGCCTGTCACCATCATGACTATTTTATACTGGAGGATCTATAAGGAAACTGAAAAGCGTACCAAAGAGCTTGCTGGGCTACAAGCCTCAGGGACAGAGGCAGAGGCGGAAAACTTCGTCCACCCCACCAGCAGCTCTCGGAGCTGCAGTAGCTACGAACTCCAACAGCAAAACATGAAGCGCTCAGCCAGGAGGAAGTATGGCCGCTGCCACTTCTGGTTCATGACCAAGAGCTGGAAGCCCAGTGCCGAGCAGATGGACCAAGACCACAGCAGCAGTGACAGCTGGAACAACAACGACGCTGCTGTGTCTCTGGAGAACTCTGCGTCCTCCGACGAGGAGGACATCGGCTCGGAAACGAGAGCCATCTATTCCATTGTGCTCAAGCTTCCTGGTCACAGCACCATCCTCAACTCCACCAAGTTACCCTCGTCAGACAACCTGCAGGTGCCCGATGAGGAGCTGGGGACCGTGGACTTGGAGAGCAAAGCCAGCAAGCTGCAGGCCCAGGAGAGCATGGACGATGGAGGCAGTTTCCAGAAAAGCTTCTCCAAGCTTCCCATCCAGTTAGAGTCAGCCATGGACACTGCCAAGACCGCTGACGTCAACTCCTCAGTGGGTAAGACCATGGCCACTCTACCTCTGTCCTTCAAGGAAGCCACTCTGGCCAAGAGGTTCGCTCTGAAGACCCGAAGTCAGATCACTAAGCGGAAACGGATGTCACTCATCAAGGAGAAGAAAGCAGCCCAGACCCTCAGCGCCATCTTGCTTGCCTTTATCATCACCTGGACCCCCTACAACATTATGGTTCTGGTGAACACTTTTTGTGACAGCTGCATACCCAAAACCTATTGGAATCTGGGCTACTGGCTATGCTACATCAACAGCACCGTGAACCCCGTGTGCTATGCCCTGTGCAACAAAACTTTCCGAACCACGTTCAAGATGCTGCTGCTGTGCCAATGTGACAAAAGGAAGAGGCGCAAACAGCAGTACCAGCAGAGACAGTCCGTGATCTTTCACAAGCGTGTGCCTGAGCAGGCCTCGTAGAATGAGGCCTTGTCCATCGCGGTGACTGGACGCACACGTCAACCCACAAACCTTAGGAGGGGGTACGGTGAGGGTGGGTGACAGCTGGTGGCGATGAGAATGTTCCTGTCACCAGATGGGAAGGAAGCTGCCTGTTTACTGATCCATTGGGTAAATCCATTTTAATATAAAAGTCAAACACCAATTCAGAAAAAAATAATAAGAAAGAAAAGCATATCACTGAATACAAAGCAGTTGATTCTGAAATAGACTTTTAAGTGTTGTTTTCTTCTTGAGGAAAAACAAAATCTGTTTCGTAGCAGTTATACGCCCACAGGGATCTCCTGGGTTCTCTGAATCCCCATTGGTTCTGGAATCGCAGCGTCACCAGCTGGCGCAGACGCGACGTTCTTTACGAGGATCCCGGAAGTGCGACGCCCACCCCCGCGCGGAGCACGTCGGGAGAGTGAATGCGATTCTGAAATCGTTTCATACATTGCTAAGCTGAACCTTCTTGTCCCGATAGAGCTTTTTGTCTTCTCTTTGCTGTGTTGCTAAACTCTATTTGTGGACCTGATTCTTGATTCCTGCAAAGTACTGTTTCGTGCAGTTCAAGTTTCTTACAAATAAAATATATAAGTGTATATATGTGCGTGTGTGTGTGTGTGTGTGTGTTAAACACACACACATAGTGTATATAATAAAATGAGAGTCACTGAACTGGTAAATTACTCCTGCAATATATGCTTTCAGTACTTGGGTAACTGAAGTTTTCTAGGATCCTAACACAACCTAAAAGTGAAATAAACTCAGTGCAATGTTTTGAAATCCAGGGCTGTTCTACACAAAGCACCCTGGAGAATAAGCAGCAGAGAACCACCAGGCCCTCCCGACAGGTCTGCGTAGAGTGATTCAGGCTGAGCCCCACAGCTTGACCGGCCTGTGAGTGTAAGCTCTGATTTTGTTGATCTGCTCAACAGAGCTAAGTCCAGTTGGTCCCCTCTTCACTCAAAAAATGAGCCACATCCATACATGTTTCAATTTAACCACCCAAATCTGAATGTCACTATCTAAACTGCTTACAACTCAACAATAGTGTCATGTTGGAATGTCATAATCAGCAGTATAGATGGCAAAGCCGAGAGCCATCGTGGGCGGGGTGAAGGAAATCATGGTATTCAATTTCTCACTACCTGGCATCTCCTGAAAGAAAAACTTGTACACCTTTGTTACTTAGCTGTGGCCAAGTGCTTCCTGGTCTTTACCTTATGACCTTCACCCAGTGATACGTGGGGCTTCCCAAGTCACATGTCCTGTAAAGAAAGAATTACACGTTGAAAAGTAATGCTTCAAATTGATTTCCTTACACTTTGAAAAACTGATTTTTTTTTTTTTTGTATTCTCTTTGAATTGAACAAAATGCTAAATGCTCTATTGGGGACTGGGAGGGGTGCTGCTGTTGCTGTCATTTTTGTTGCTGCTGTAATTGTTGGGGTCCCTTCTTTTCCATTTTGCCGGGGCTGTGTGGGGAGGGGGCGGGGCGGGGGCGGGGCGGGGGCGGGGCTGAGGAGAAATCTCACCTTTGTACAGGCCTCCGTGACAGGAGCTGCTTTTGTATTCCGTGTGAGCTGGTGTTTACAGGTGACGCTGACAACAGTGGCAGTGTGCTCAGTGGTGTCTGTGTTTCTGAACTATTTAATTTCATATTATGTTTATATGAAGAAATATTTATGCATACTTCACCAAGTGTCTATTTAATGTTGATAAATATTACTCTTCAGTCTTCAGCTGTGGTACCTTGAAAGTGGTTCTTCAGGGTCCACGGAGTAGGGTACACTGAGCTTGTGTGTGGCTACGAAGAAAATTGTTATTCTGTTGGCGTCAGCAAGTACCTTACTGTTTTCTAGGTAATAAAAAGTCAACTGTAACTTCAACACAAGTGTTTAAAATCACTCTTTCCTTAAACCTCATGGGGGCTGAACAAAGCACCCTCCACCATTGTGTTTGAAATCACATGACAAGGGGAAAAAAGCAAATCAGTGTAATTGAAAGAATTTTCTTTTTCTGGCCCCCATTCAACCAAAGAACAAGAAAATCCAGAGACTCTTTTCTAACGTGTATAGCAAACTACAGAATGTTATATGTTACCACCTGTGAAACGTCTAGTGAGCAATTGCAACCATGTTTAATTCCTCGAGTTGGCCTGACACTAATAAATATGTGAATGCTGCTTCCGTGTCCCCCGATTTCCATAATTCCCATCATTTTCGAAACTTGGGAACTCTTACCCCTAAAAGGGCAATTTCTTGTACCAAAATACATGAGAGAACGTTACATTTAGGAAACGGAGTTCTTCCTGAGCTTGAGAAGAACTGCAAAGGTTGATGACAATTCTTAACCACGATGATGTCCTGGTCTCTGTGTTCTGCTACATAGTACTGACCACAGCACAATAGAAGCAAATCTGAGACACTGGCGCCCCTTTCCTGTTCCTAGTTTAAGTGGGGAATTGTTTTCAAATCTATTACGGAGGAAAGCTGTTTTAAAATACTACTATGTTTACACAAAGACGACATTCAACTCTTAGGTTGTCTACAGAGAAGGAAAAGTAAAAGACAACACACACACACACACACAACTGTGAAGGTGGACAGTTTAGGAGTGCAATCGACGGTACAGTAAGTGTTTGTAACCGGGTGTAGTTGCACCAGCATTTGTCACTGGACTATCATTAGAGAAGGTATTCAACATTTACATAAGATCAGAATGTCTTCATCTCCAAATGGGGAATCAAGCTATTTTAGTCCATATGAATCAGGTTTGCAAGAGCTTTCATGATTATTTGTTTTAATTAAAACAAAAATAAACCCATACTAAACCACACATGAACACATACAAACACACACACACGCACACACTTCTCCCATACTCTGTTCTCCAGGCCTTGTCAGACGGACTAGAGAAATGAGCTGCCTGCGACTCTGTCTCCTCTTCCCATCACCTACCCGTGTTCTCTGCTCGTTCCCCATATTACCCTGAATCATCCTGGCCTTGAATCCAACCTTGACTCTCTTAATATGTTCTACTTCTGTTCACTCTTTCATGCATAATAGTTCTGGACTCCAACAGAAAGCAAGGCAAGCAAGAAAGTATCAGCATTAGCAGCTGCAGTGGCTGAAGAGCTACCTGGCTTCCTCTGCCAACCCCCCTGGGTTGCAGGCGAGCAAGTTCATTGCTCCGTACAGGACAAGAACTCTGTGCCCTGACTGTGAGAAGGAGGAGGGCAGAGCTCTGATGCAACTTGAGGAGGAAAGTGGGAGCTGGGGCTCAAGCACAGAGCAGAAGCCTGATGTGAGTGACAGGGAGACAGAAGTGGGGCCTGGGCATCATGCCGGGCGTCCTGGACTTATCCGAGTAAAGCTGATTCACAGATGGGGACATAGTACTGAGAAACTAGACAGTCCATCAGGGCAGCTTCAGGGGACAGTATCACACAGAAGCACTTGGCTTAGGAAGAGGAGCTCTGAGTTCTTGGCCCAGTTCTGCCACCATGTAGTTACATGTCCTCTGTCCTGCACGTCATTTGCCTTTAAACACACCGAGCTGTCTCCTGATGCTCAAACTGAGCAACAACATTAAAGCATCTCTAATTTGCCTTCTGGTAGCAAATAGGCAAAAATTGAGGCATGATGTTAGATAAGTAACTCCAGGGACACATGTAAAAATGGTATAACTGATGAAAACTTGACAATTCCTGATTTCATGCAGTCATGTGTTCTCTTGATCGGGATACATACTGAGAAATGAGTCATTAGGTGATTTCATCGTTGTGCGAACATCGGAGCTCACTTACACAAACATAGATGTTACAGCCGACTGGAACACTCCCAGGCCACGTGGTACATACAGCCTGTTACTCCTGGGCTACAAGCCTGTACAGCGTGCTACTGTACTGAATACTGTAGGCAACTGTAATGCAATGGTAAGTATTTGTGTATGGAAATGTATCTAAACTTAGGAAAGGTACAGTGGATAGGATGTCAATTGTACACTCAGAATTGGGGTGTTGTGAGTGAGCAGGAATCTATGGCCAAGCCCCACAGGTGCTGCTCCTGTCAGAGAAACAAGAATTCCCCTCGAACCACACCCGCTTCCATGTCTTACAGGAAATTCCCCTCCTTTATAATGCAATGGGACCATTGTCATATATGCGGTCCCTAATTAACATTGTTATGTGATGCCTGACTGTATATTCATTACTGTTATTTACTCCTTGTATTTCAATACAACAAAATCTAAATAACTCTCACTTTTTGTGGCAAACCTGGAATTGTATCGTTTAAAATACCATTCTAGCCCAGGACCATCACCTAAGGGCTAACAACCTAACAAATAGAGTCACTGGGGAGTTGGTGTGCATTTTGGTTTTAAAATCTTATTTCTCCTAACGGTACTGAAACTGTATAGAATACAGCACCCAAAATAAATATAGTTTTTTCAATCTAACAACCCTAATTCTTCACCTATAAAAGAGTATTTTTCTCAAATGTCATGTGCAACAAATACAGTTTGGTCAACAGTATAAGCTCCAGCCCACAACAGGTTCAAGGGCAATTTTACTCCTTCCCTTTGTAGACATCCATCATGCTCTTTCCTTGTGTTTTCATGTCACTATTTTGTATGTAACCAACTTTGACCAAGATTATCACTGTGTGAGGAAACATTCCAGACCTAAGAGACCAGTTTCAGGGACAACAATCCCCACGCTCTACATAACTGGAGATTTCCATTTTTTTCTTCTTTTGACTTTAGTGTTACTCCCTGAGAAAGGAGCCTCATGTTGAGATAATAAAAATGAATAAATGAGATCAAACGCATGAAGTGACTACTCACCGTAAGTTTGTAACGGCGCAATGTTTCATCAACTGGCTCCAAAACGGGCAAACGTTAGTATTGTTGTTACCTGGACATCCATTCTGATCACAGCTTCATGCTCAGCAATGGACAATACCCTTGGACAGATAAAAGTGGACACCGTAGTGATTTAGTAAGATGTTAAGCCTATGGTCGCTCGGGTAGAACCGCAGAGAATGAGCACAGAGTTCTGACTCCCCCGTCTGGCCTGGGCTGGGACCACCCTAACTAACCACCTGCAGGTACAAGGTGGCTCATATCCCACTAGACATTCTACATGAAAGGTAAATAGAAAAGGATTCTATGCCCTCTGTTACAGAGAATATTAATAACACTTTCCTCACCCAAATTAGTATCCAGAAATCTCATCTTAAACTAAAAAGATTACCCCCAGAATATTCAAGTTTATTATCGTTCTTTCTTTAAATCCAAACTACGTAATGATTCTGTATTTTATATACCAAACCCCAAACTATTTTTATCCTGGATTTTGTGAGTTCCTTGGTAATAGAAAGTGAATCTTATTCATCATTTGGCTGGCACAATGTCTTTCAAACAGTAGACATTTAATTAATGTTTCATAAACTGTATTAACATATCAAATATTTCAAAATAATATGACCATCAAAGCTGCATGTTGCTACTATAGTCAGGAGTCATTGAACTGGGAAAGTAATTTAAAGAAGAAATGGTTTATAATCTGATGGTAATCTAAAAAATATTACTAAGCAACAGGAGAAATAATTTAAATAGATTTGAAGTAATGAATATAATTAAGAGTACAGAAATAAAAAAAGAACAACTTCTTCTTTCAGCCCTTAGAACTCAGAAACTTTTCCCCAGATTGGTCAGTTCCACCTGGTCCCTCCTGACTGTCCTCGTAAGAGAAATATTGGGGGGTGCCTGGAGAGCCCATAAATACATTTTTGGTTTGTACAAGTGAAGGTCTATCGTTTGGCTTAAAAAGAGTCCTGCATGTGGTTTTGCTTTTGGTATAGAAGTTAGGAGAAAGTCCATTCTCTTCTGCAAGAAATTAAACAAAAGCCCCGTCTTGTATCTTGTATTTACTCCTCAGCCTGTATATGGGCATTTCATCCTCTAACACACAACACTCCAGAGAAAGTTCTTTGGGGCTGAGCTTACAGCTATGTCAAGGCAACATTTTGAGTGATGCCTCTCTCTCTCTCTCTCTCTCCCTCTCTCTGTCCCCCTCTCCTCCCTCCCTTTCTCTCTCATTGTCTTTAAGTCTGGTGAGGATTTGAGGAATAATTAAATTAAAAAGAGCTTCCAAGTCGGTGAATCAACACATTGATGTTTCTTGTCAAGAAGCTCTCCAGGAAACATCTATGACATGTTTAGTGATGCTCACGTCCTTCTGATTCATGAGGGTGTGGAGAGAAATGACTGTCCCCAAAGAGATGGCTAGATATTTGCTTTGTAAGCAAAAGGCATGTATCAGAGTTGCATTGAAAATAGTGTCCCCATCTTTATCAAAGGCACTGAATTTTACCTATCTGTATTTCCTGGTGGCCAGTGCATCTCAATAGTCATTTTAGGTATGTGATGTGACAATTTCCTTCTTTTTCCTAAAAATAAGTCAATTGTCTGTACTTTAAAATGATGCCTGCAACTTCGTGGTGATATTATCTCCTAAGTTTAACAGTGATATGAAGAAATAAAACTATTGATAAACAAACAATGTGGTCCGCTTTCTTTTTAATCCAAGGTCCATAATATAGTAAGCAGGTCTTTATTATATAAAAGGGTAGAGTACATTGAAGAGATCATTCTGAAATGGATCAATATTTCCATTGGTGTCTCTCTTCTATGCATACACTAGAACTTTCTTCAACAACCAACTTGGCTGCAGTCATTATCCGACTGCAGTCGTGTGTATAGGAGTATGTACGAAGCATGTATAAACTTTATCTTCACACATAGTCCTTTTTCCAAGAGTGTATGTGGAAGAATTATTTATCTCTAGATACATATTTAGAGAGTTTTTTATTTCTCTTTTTAAAAGAAACACTTATCTTTCTCCCCCTTTTATTAGAGTTGTAATTCATTTCTTTTGGACCCATCAGAAAATGTTTTCCTACTGGAAATGAAAATAAAGCATCATGTTTGACTGCATTGAGTTTAAATGACTGGAAATGTAGGTACAAACAGAAGCTGCTATCAACAAGGGATATGAATTTGTTAAAAGGCTTCTTTGGTTATTTTATGGCTGTTTTACTATTTCACAGCCTGTGTCATGGAAACCAAACACTGCCTGCCACCCTACTGTGGAAACTTCCTTTCATCTTGCCACTAAGAGCAAGAAAGAATTTTCTCAGCCTTTCTCTTTCCTTCTAAGACCCACTTTCTGTCTCAACATAACTCCTGTTTATTCTGATAATAGCCATTCTAACAGGTATGAGAGGGTATCCCTGATGATTGGTTATATTGACCACCTTTTCATGTATTTGTTGGCCACTTGTATGTCTTCTTTGGAAAAAATAAAGCCCATTCAAGTCCTTTGCCCATTTAAATCTGATTGATTTTGTGGGGGGGGGTTTTTTGTTTTGTTTTTGCTATTGAGTTGCATGAGTTTCTTACATGTTTTGGATGTTATTGGTGTAAAACATATGGTTTGCAAATATTTTCTCCCATTCTGTTGGTTGCTTTTTCATAGTGTTGAGATCTTTTTGTTTTGTTTTGTTTCTGGCTGTGCCAAAGCTTTTTAGGCTGATGTAGTCCCACCTGTTGGTTTTTCCCTGGGTAATTGCATTACTGTTGTTACAGCCAAAAAATGTTTGTGAAGACAGATGTCAAGGAGCTGTGTCCTTATGATTTTTATAGGAATTTTAGAGTTTCAGGTGTCATGTTTACTTATTTTTTATTTACTTATGTATTTATTATTTTCTGTTTATTGCATGTTTTTACATAAAATGTATACATTTAAGGTGTACAGCATGTTAATACAATTACGTATTGCAATATGCCATTGGAGTGATATTCAGCACCTCTATCACGTTACATAATTATAGTACACTATCGTTGTCTGTAATCATTGTATTTGCTTTAGCTCTATATGAGTCATTTACTACTTGTTGCAAGTTTGCACCCTTAAACAACATCAATATTATCCCCTGCGATACTGTGATTTTTTTTTTTTTTTTTTTTTTTAAATTTTTTTTGTATGTGGGTAGTTCCCTGGCCAGGAACCGAACCCAGGCTGCAGCATTGACAGCACCAGTGCCGAAGCCTTAAGCCACTGATTTTTAAGAAATATATAATTGCTAATTCATGTGTCCACAATTCCTGGCTCAAAGTTCTGGGAACTCTTGGAATTTCCTAAGTGTTGAGAGTAAATAAGATGTTTGTAATGTTAATAAGGTGACTTTTGGAAGACACCTAAGGATGGGGGTGGTTGCCAATGGAGACAGCACTGTGATTACAGGGTTGAAACCTTCAGTCCCACCCCCAGAACTACCAGGATGGGTGAGGGGCTAGAGGTTGAGTCAGTGACCAATGGCCAAGAATTGAATCAATTATGCCCGTGTAATGACGCCCCTCCACAAAATCCCAAGTGGATGGGCTTGCGAGAGCTGCTGGATTGGCTGAACACGTGGAGGTTCAGAGAGAATGGGTGACTACAGAAGGCGTGGAAGCTCCATCCCTTCCCACATACCTTGCAATGTGCATCTCTTCCATCGGGCTGGTCCTGCGTTAGGTCCTTTTATTGTAAACCAGCAATGCAGTCAGTCACCTACTTCTTGGAGTTCTGTGAACCATTCTAGCTAATTAGTCAAACCCAAGGAGGGGGCTGTGGGAACCTCTGATCTATAACCTGCCAGGCAGAAGTGCAGGTAACAACCTGGACTCCCTGTTAGCATTCTGAGTTGGAGGGGTCATTGGAACCTCCAGTCTGTAACCAGTTGGTACAAGGAGCCTGGACTTGCTGCTGTTATCTAAAATGTATATGGGGTTAGGGGAGGCCGTCTTGTGGGACTGAGCTCTTAACTGTGGAATCTGATGCTATTTCCAGGTGGATAGTGTTAAAATTGAGATGAATTCTGACACCAACAGGGTGTCTGAGAATTGTTTGTCGGTGTGGGAGAAACCGCAGCCCCACCCATTGGAATTGGGTCTGGGAATTCAATCTATCCCCCACCCCCAGCTCCTGGTCACCCCCATTTTAATCTCTGTGTTTTACATTTGTTTTTTGTTTTTGTTTTTGTTTTAGATTCCACATATCAGAAATACTGTATAGTACTTGTCTTTTTCTGTCTGACTTACATCACTTAGCAAAATGTGCTCAAGTTCTAGCCATGTTGTCGCAAATGGCAGGACACCTTCCTCTCTTGTGGCTGAATAATATTCATACGTATATCACATCTTTTTATCAATTCATACATCGATGGGCATTTAGGTTGTTTTCCTATCATGCTTATTGTTAGTAATGCTGCAGTAAACATGGAAGTACAGATATCTTTTCAATATCTTGTTTTAAGTTCTTTGGGTATATACCCAGAAGTGGAATCATTGGATTAAGTGGTAGATCAATGCATATTTTTAACTTTTTAAAAAACCTTCACGTTGTCTCCCATAGTAGTTGAATCAACTCACATTCCCACCAACAGTCTTTATGGGTTCCCTTTTCATGACAGTCTCACCAGCATCTGTTCTCTCTTGTCTTCTTGATAATAGTCATTCAAACAGGTGTGAGATGACTATTGTGGTTTTGATTTGCACTTCGCTGCTGATTAGTGGTGTTGAGCATCCCAATTTTTACATTTAAATCCTTAATCCATTTCAAGTTAATTTTTCTGAATGTTGTAAGATTGTGGTCCAATTTCAATCTCTTACATGTGAAGGTACACTTTTTCCAACACCATGTATTGAAGAGGCTATCCTTTGCTCATCGATTATTATTGTTTTCTTGTGAAATATTAGTTGACCACATTTACGAGGGGCTGTCCAGAAAAAATCCAGCCATAAATGCCTCTATTTTTCATATTACATGGCTGGATGCTTTCCGGACAGCCCCCATATATGGGTTTGTTTCGGGTATTGTGTTCTATTGGTCTCTGAATCTGCTTTTATGCCAGGACCATATTGTTTTCATTTTATAGCTTTGTAATGTAGTTTGAAATCAGGAAATCTGATGTCTCCAGCTTTGTTCTTTCTCAGGATTGTTGAAGTTGTTTAGAGTCTTAAGTGATCCATAAAAATTTGGAATTATTTTTCTGTTTATGTGAAAAAATGCCATTGGAATTTTCATAGGTATTGCATTGAACTACACGTGGATTTACATAATATGAACATTTTGAATTCTACCATTCCATGAACACAGCATATCTTTTCATTTATTTGTGTCTTTTTCAATTTCTTCCATTAATGTTTTATAGTTTTCCATGGAGAGATATTTCAATTACTTAGTTAAATTTATTCCTAAGTATTTTATTGTTTATGATGTTATTATAAATGAGATGTTTTAGTTCTTTTTCTGATAGTTCTTTGTTAGTGTATAGAAATGAAACTAATTTTTCTGTTTACTTTGCATCCCGTATCTTTCTTGAATATGTTTATTAGTTCTAATAGTTGTTTGGTGGGATCTTTAGGATTTTCTACATATAATATAAAATCATCTACAAACAGAAATAGCCTTATTTCCTTTTTTCTGATTTCGATATTCTTTATTTCTCTTTCTTAACTAATTTATCTGGCTAGGTCTTCCAGTAGTACATTGAATAAAAGTGGTAAGAGTGTAGACCCTTGTCTTTTTCCTGATCTTAGAGGATAAACTTTCAACCTTTCACTGTTGAGTGTGATAGTGGATGTGGGTTTGTCATATATACCCTACATTTTGATGAGGTATACCCCCATCTATACCTAATTTATTGGGATTTTTATTTATAAAAGAATGTTAAGGTTAGGGTCAAGATTGAGGACTGAGTTCAGGGTTAGAGTCAGGGTCAGGATCAGAGGTAGAGCAGGGGAATGGGTAGGGTCAAGGTCAGGGTTAGAAGGTTAGGATTAGGATCAGGGTCAGTGTCAGGACTGAGGGTTAGGGTAAGGATCAGGGTCAGGGTTAGAGGGTAAATGTCATGGTTAGAGGGTCAGGGTCAGGTTTATAGTTTAAGGGGCAAGGTGAAGGGTTTTGGGGTTCTGGGTTAAAGTTGTTAGGGTTTAGGGTTTGAGATTAGTGTCAGCTGGTTACAATACAGGTTAGGGGGTTAAAAATAGATGGTTAGGGTTAGGATTAGGTTTAAGTCTCACTGACCCTCTTCTCCTCTCCCTTCTTTATCTCTTTGAGGCTTCCAGAATGAACAGGACTCATCCAGGGACACATATGAGTCAGAGTTCGAGCTGGACCATTGGTTGTCTGTCCCCCATTCCTGGACTCTAACAGCAGAAGAATGAAATGTCTGCTCTGGCCACTGTTTTAAATCCAATCTTGGGTTGTGGAGGGCAGAGCCTCAGCATCATGCAAGGTTTCCTCCTGCCCTTTCACCAGGGAAGGGCTGGTGCTCGCCCCACCGTGCCTGGGCAGCCCCAGGATCCAGGTCAGCCCTGACACATGAGGGTACTCAGTAGACATGTGGATTTATACAAGACTGGGTGCAAGGACCCACCAGCCCCCAGGAGCAGCCTTTCTGAGGGCCGGCGAGGCCTCCTGGGACTGGCTGGTTCCCTCGTCCCATCCAGTGGACAGTGGCAGACAGTCAAGTCTCAGACAGGATAGCCCTTGGCCTCTGACCATGCAGGCAGGCATCTGCAATCTTCATGCACAGGCCAGCCTGGGACCTGTTATGTCCCTGTGATCAATTAGTAGGCTGACTATGCTGCTGGGCCATTGGGCAGCTACCTGGGTAGCATAGACAGCTTCTTGGGATTTTTCAATTCCCACAATCCCTGTGGTGGAGATGAGCACCTCCTCCCTTACCGCGCCTTAACCCGCCAAGAGGTACAAGGGCAGGCTGATAAATTTTGCCTCCACTTAAATAGGAAAAGATCTTCTAATGAAATTTTTTAAGAGTAATATACATATATCATTTATTTTCAAAGCCACATACTTATTTTTCTACCAAATCACCATGCACTTCAATACGCCTCCACCACCGCCGCACCAGTTTTTTAACTGGTGAAAATGGGGGTTGTGTTTTCGAAGCCACGTCCTCGCTGCAGACTTCATCACAGATGAACTGCCTCACCCAGCGTCTGACTGTCCTCTCACATCAGCACACCGATCACCATAACTGGAACTCTTCCCACTGTTAAGAATTCAATACAGCACGCTGTTTGAATCGAACGTCTGAACATTCTTCCATTTCAAGGTGCACTGGGTGAAAAAGGTAAGCATCTGTGTGTGCAAGCTCAGGAATGATGGAGGGGAGACACCATGTGACCACACAGAACCGGTTAGACCCAGGTACGTCTCATGTAACAAACAAGTTGGCAATGGAGGCAAAAGTTATCAGCCCGCCCTGGCTGTAAGCCTGCAAATGTTGGCGACACCCCTGACCACAACGACATACAGCAGACTGTGGCCTGCCATCCTTTGGCCTTTTGTTGCAATAAACCTTTGACATTCACATTCATGAGAATCAAAGGTACGGAAGTAACTGCATCTTCCAACAAGTAGTGTCACACTGAGGCTGCCTGGCCGCGGAGAGCCGCATGCGTCCGTGGTCCGGCCTCTGCAGCCTCCAGAAATCTGGATCCCGGGGTATGCAGTAATCCTCGGGCCTCCCAGCGCTTCCCTGAGCAAGGACTTCCTTACTGCCCTAGCACTGGGGCTCTGCTCTCTGGAAAAGGAGCCACTTGCTTCCTGGGGGTGGCTGGTGACTGTGGCCAGGGGGTAGGCATGGCTCCTGGGCCCCCAGCTCCCGGGGGCACAGATGAGGTCCGTGTGCCTGATAAGGGCGCATGTGCTGTCCCGGCCCGGCTCTGGGATGTGAGCACCCGATGCCCGAGACAGGGGCCTTGAGTTTCCCTCTAACAGCAACGTGGATTGTTTCATCCACTGTGGGAGGACAGGAAGTGGACCAGGTGAGGGGCTGCAGCCCTGACCCTGAGGGACCCCTCCCTTCCGTGGGCTGCAGGTCCCATGGCTGCGCGATGGTCCATCAGTGACGCAGAAGGCGCCGCTTTTCCCGACACAGCATCTGTCCTCAGTAACAAGTCCAGTGCCTCAGTTTCCCTCTGGGGACTCCTGTCACCTGCTAGTCGTCCAAACAGTTCCGGAGGGCTGATCCCATGTCTAGCCAATCCCACGTGCCATCTTCTGGGTGCTGTGAGGGGTTCAAGGCTGAGGAGGTGACCCAAGCCAGGCCAAAGTCATTTACAGCCATGACGTGTTTAATAGAATCAAAGAGAAGGAGGAAACCTTCCCCATTGAATGGACAGTGAGCGGGGGTCAGCCTGAAGCTTCTGGAAGCCCCTAGTAGAGACTGCGCCTGTGAACAGGGCACCCAAAGACATTTTGCAGGGTAGAGGGTCGGAGAGGGACCCGGTCCCACTGCAGGAGTGTGGAAACCTGGGCTTGGCAGGTCTGAACCCACTCTGAAACTTGCCTCTTGCAAGTATTAATGTTTGTCTACCAAGTAGAAATTACTCATTTATTTTATTTCAGTCAGTGTGTCCACCCAGTTCCTTGCAATCAAAAAAGTCCTAGTTGCCACATCAGAATCAATAATCCCTGATTTTTCCTCTGCCCAGTGTCCTCACCAGGCGTGGCTGGGGGGCAGGAGGACACGGGGTGGGGGGTCAGATCTTAGGGGAGCTGCCGAACAGCTCTGTTTCTGTTCCTCCCTGCCCTGGGAGAGAGAACCCCAGAACAATGAGAGCACAGCCAGCAGGGGTCCCAAATGGCTAATTGGTCTGTTTGTATTTTCCTTATTTTAGGGTCCATTTTATTTATGCTTTTTTTTTAAACTAGGAGATCACCCATTTCCTCTAGGTTTCCAGTTTTATGCATTATGTTTCTCTTAATTTCTCCTCATGTTCTAGTTTTTTACACAATAGCTACAGCTGAACAAATATTGACACATTATTATGAGCTAAAGTCTATCTTTCTTAGAGCGTCTGCATTCACAGCTCGGTCTCAGCACTGGCACTTCCGTCTGGTCAAGTCCTCACCAACCACCTAACCAGAGATGTCGGTGCTGATAGCTGGGGTACCCGGTGACCAAAGTGGGGTGGCATGGTAAGAAACAAGACCAAGAGAAGGAACTGGGGGGCTGATAAAGAGTCTCCACACTGCTGATGATACTTTACTCTCTAGGCTGGGGAACGTTCCAGCATGACTGCTCTGAAAAGACATCAGTTCTTGCAAACAGAGCTGGATGGTCTGATTATCTTGCAAACAAGACGTCAACAACTTGCGTGCACCGAGTCGGCCTGAGTAGGAGGAGGACACAGCCAGACGAGATTGGCTGGGAAAGAGTTTCAAGCAAGGGGAGTAATAGAGATAAAAACTATAGAAGCGAAATAAAGGAGGAGAGCAGGGGTCTCGTGTGCTCTCGGTTACCTGAGTTTGTGTGTCTGTGTCTTTTCTGTCTTTGTGTCTCATTCCTCAGGGGTCGGAAAGCAACAGGGGGAAGCCGTTGGTAGCTCCTACACAGGGTAAGTGACGGGGTTAGACTCCTACTTCAGAAAGATCACGCTGATTGCAGTGTAGGGGTTGGGGGGACTGGACAAAACAGGGGCAGGAAGTAGGGAGACCAGTGAGAAGACTGGTGAGGGGTGGTGCTCAGCTGACCTGGGGTGGGGACCATGAGTTTGGAGAGGAGCAGGGGTGTGAAGACCAGAGAGGGGCTGTAGTCACTCATAAATTGTGAGTATAATGCTAGCACAGATGCAAGCGTTCACGTTTAGGAGGACTGTGGCTATTTGGACAGAAACGGGACAGAAAACAACAGTACTGCCCCGTTTTAAACAGGACGTCTGCTCAGCCTTCTGACACCTTGAATTCAGCCTAGCGCTCATTCTGCTACAAAGAGCCCATTTGCTAAATTCGTGACTTATCCAGCCCCCAGGCAGCACCGAAAGAACTAAAGGGGAGAGGGAAAGAGGATCCCGGGTCAGGCAGGAGCTGACATGCATCACCGCACTAACCCCTCACAGCCATCCGGAGCGGTTGTCCCCACGTGACAAGAGGAGACTGAGTGGTTACTTCTTTGCTGAAGTCACACAGCTAGTTGGTGGTGGGGAGAGAAATGAGGTCTGCACCTCGCTGGTGCTCAGGCACTCCCCCAGACTCCCAGGAAGCTCCGGGCAGTCGAGATCTCCCAGAGGAAGGGGACATGCGCAGAAGCAGAGCGGTGCTGCAGGCGGAAGAACAGAGCTCTAAAGCCTGGAGGATGGGCAGGGCATAGAAGTGGGGAAGTCATTGTCATAGGAATCTGGCACTGGTTGGACTCCTGTGAGGGGCCAGGCCACCTCCTCCCTTCCTCCTTGCATCGTCCCCCAGCTGCCCGCCCAAGTCCCACCCAAAACCATGGCAAGATGGGACATTAGGTCACATGCAGATTTTCTTCCAATAGAATGACTAAGATTCCACCCAACACTGCAAAGACTACTCAGATGACTCTATCTGTCCAGGATCCAGTATGTGCACACTCTTCTGGCCCACCCTGGTCCATCTGGGCCTCGTTCTGGACTCAGAACTGTGTGAGAACCAGTGTTTTGTATAAATACCTGTAAAACGGAGATAATAGTTGTCCCTGCCTCATCTGGCAATGGGAGCAGCAGGCAAGATAAGGTGTGTGAAGGGCTTAAAACAGAATTTCTCAGAGTGAGCTTAGTAGGAGGGGTCTGGATTCTCATTGTAATGTGGAGTGGACGGAGCCCTTAAGACAGGAAATGCTCGTCTCTGCTGCCATCTCGTGTGTATCTTGGGAATAACACCCGTGGGAAGGTCACCAGGAAAAGTTGTTCTCTGCTGTCATCTAGTGGGTGCCTTGGGAATAACACCCCAGTAGAAGTCACCAGGGCCAGGTGTTCTCTGAGGCTGGCTAAGTAAGTACCGTATTTTGCTGTGTATGATGCACATTTTTCTTTTGCACAAATTAATGAGGGAAAAATAAGGATGCGCATTATAAATGGGTAGTTCCTGTTGTACCTATGTAAATGTCTTTAATTCTTTTATTCATGCGTATGAGTTAAAAGAGTTGCATAAAATTCGTCAATACCATAACATGTTACAAAATAAATGCTAAAAAAATAAAAATAAAAATAAATAAATAAGTAAATGCTAAAATTCCTTTATAATACAAAAAACAAGCACCTAAATATAAACAAATAAACATTTAAATTAAAAAATGAAGACAAAAGTTTTTTTCTTGAAACTGTGGGCCGAAAATGTGGGTGCACATCATACAGGGTAAAATACGGTATTTGGGGAATAACAGCTCAGTGGAAGTTTTCTTTGGTCATCAAGTGTGCATCTTGGGAATAACACCACAGGAGAAGTCACTGGGAAACTCTGGTGTTTCTCCAAAGGCCTCTGAGCCAATGAAGACCGTGTGAGACCGAGGGCCACACCCCAAGTACAGGACACCACCCGCTAGAATGTGGAGTCCTAGGGGTGAAGCCAGGCACAGGGCTGGCGCACCCTGTGTCGCCTGCCTTCTCTCCTGGCTATTGCCTATGCATGCCTCATGTCACCTTCCCATCTGGCCTTGCTACCTTCCCCAGGGCAGGTTTTGAGCTAACAGTGTGCTTAGAGAGCTTCTGTAAGTCAGCACATCTGGGGGCAGCGGCCTGCAAACCACAGATTTATCTCACATGTAACAGAGGCAGCCTAGGAGGACACCTGAAGTAAAGAACTCAGGTCTGAGAGCAGAAAGCTTGGGTATGGAAAGACCAGGGAGAGGCTGGCAGGGGCCAGCCTGCAGCCGCCCCGGAGAGCTGGGAGGCTGGCTGTGGTGGGCCCCCGGGCTCTGGCCTGGGGGCTGGGGCTGAAGGGGCCTTAGGGATCCCATTCCAGATGCAGCATTTGCAGGAGGAGCTGAACACCAGGCTCCTCGGGCAGCTTTGCTGCAATAGCTACATCCCCCTATCCCCTACACACACACACACACACAGCTGCAGTCAGTGGACCTGTCCAGACGCTTTGAGTGACGTCTGTCACCTTTGACCTGGTATAAGGTGTCTTGTCCAAGGCTGGGGCCACTCTCAGCTTCAGAGGGCTGGCCGAGTGTGGGAACTTCAGGCTCTGGGGGGCTGAAAGGCAGAGATGGAAGACCTGGGGAAACAGTGAAGATTCAGTCAAGGACACCCCAATAGATTGCGAACCCACAGACCACGCCCACCGTCCACAGCCGTGGGCTGGCTGCTGCTCAGCACCTCACACCCTACATGCGCCGTGTCTCTCCACCACCTGCCAGCCAGCTCCGGCGTTCTCTGTCAGTGGCCGTCTCATCCTCATCCCTCATCCTCCTCCCTCTCCTCTCTCTTTCTCCCCATCACTTCTTCACTCTATCATTCTCCCTTCCAGGCCAATAGACAGATACCTGCTTTGTGTCAGTCTTCAACTCTTCTCCACCTCAGGTTTGCACGTTTTGTCACTCCTCTAACACTTCATTTATCTCCATCTCTTTATACCATTCTCCCATGAGGCTCGGCACCTCATCGCACCCCGTCGCCTTCCCCTGTGCACCTCTGACTACTTCTCGGCACCGTGGTCCAGTTCTGCCGCCGTTAGATCTGCCTGACTCTCGGGCCATCCATTGTCGCTGGCCTATCTGCTGTTCCAGGCCCTTCCTGCTGCTGCGGTGGCTCCCCTGTCATTCTGGTGGCGTAATTTGCACTCTTAGCAGCCTCTTCGCCCTCTGCTCTGCTCTCTGGCCACTTGGGACTTCTGTGGCCTGTCCTGTCTTAAAGGACAGAGCTGAGCACCAGGTGGTGCCGCGGGTGCCAGGTGGTGGTGCACGAAGGCCTCTCATCAGGAAGGTGGGGGTCCCTGTTGTTCTGGGGTGACGTGATGCCGTCTGGTAAGCCTGAGAGTCCTCGTGTTCTTTTTAGGGTTCACAGCATTCGCCCATGTTTGCTTTACCATGCTTTCTGTACCCTTGTGGTGTGAGTGGCCGGTCTGTTTCCCAAGCTATCCTTTGTCGTCTTGGCTTTGATGATGGCACAGCTGGCTCATACCGTCTCTTCCTCGGTGGAATGTATCGATCCCTCTTTTCTGTGTGGCTTCCTGACTGATGACATATTTGGAAAGGCCTTCCTTATTGTGAGAACATAGAATTTTTTACTTTTACTTCTAAAATTGTTATGGGTTTTTTGGGTTTTCTTTTTCATCTTTGGCCTCATTAGTGTGTGTGTGTGTGTGTGTGTGTGAGAGAGAGAGAGAGAGAGAGAGAGAGAGAGAGAGAAAGAGGCAGAGAGATGGAGCTCATTTTTTTCCCTGGATGACTACCTAATTTGTTCAGTACTATTCATTGATAAGATCCCTCCCTTCCCAACCTTTTATAGTATTGTCGTAATCTTATGCTAAAACCATGCATGTTTTTAGTCTATGTCTGGTGGGTTTATTGTCTTGTTAATGTCTGTGAATCCAGGCCCCGATACCATCCTCAGACACATGTGTTTTCACACCTGTAAAATCTTTGAGCCAGGATGCATCTAACAAGTCACAAACTAATTAGCAGCGCTTTTCTAAGCGGTATGTGATAGTGTCCCAGATCCGATAAAATGGTAACGACTGTAGCTTTAAAATGTACCACTACCTCACAGGCCTTACCGTATCGCAGCACCCCCAGTTTTCTTCTCAGCATTCCGAGTACATGAAAAAGGCCAGGGCACTTCCCCAGGGCTGATGGGTGGTACTTTTCTTAGATGATTTAAAAGCTATTTTTGCAACTCTGTCTTCCGCAAAATGAAAAAAAAGTTTGCCTGTTTGTTTTATGGCTTGTGATAAATTTTCCAAGTCTGGGTCTGTATTTTATTTTACTATATATTTTTCAAATTCATTTTATTTTATTTTATTGATTTGCCCAAAGAAAATGACTCCGGAATTGTAGTTCTAGGACAGTCATGGACAAAGGCCTTCAGGCCCTGGGCCCAGCGGTCCCTTACACATGTCACCCTGGAGCTGCCCTCTGAACCTGGCCGAGCACATGGGGCCTCCATTCCGGGCAGGACCTTGTACTCAGTTATCATAGATTCTTCTGTGTCTCCCATTTTTAAAAATGAATCAGCTCAAAGTAATTCTTATGCCAAGGAGGCATATTTGGGGTGGCATATTCTGCTCCCTTTTAAATGGATACACCCCAATTTGCTAATGATGCATTCCTCTACCAAAGGACATTCTAATTTCTTTACATTTTTAACCATTATATGAGAGCTGTGTGGGAAAAAAATCCAGCCATACGTGCCTCCATTTTTCATATTATGTGGCTGGATACTTTCCGGACAGCCCTCATAAATAAAACTGCTGTGCATGGTAGCATGCCAGTTTTGACTTGGACATAGTTTTTTAAAGCAGTTGCATAAACCCTAGAGGCACGATTGTTGAATCCTGAGGTGACAGTTGTTCAGCTTTAGAGAAAGCTGCCAAGCTGTCTTCCAAAATGGCCATAATTCCACCAGTAATGAATGACAGCTGTGGTTTCTCACGCTCCGCCCACCTGTGATGTCCATTGTTTTAGAGTTGAGCAGTTCTAATAGGTGTGCAGAGCTGCCTCATTGTTATTTTAATTTGTATTTCCCTAATGACATATGATGTTCAGCTCATTCTTGTAAGCTTATTTACTAGTTGTTGTCCATGTAAGAAACATCCAAACCTGTAGAGAATGTTTACATGAGTTTATTTGAGCCAAACTGACGACATATGCTCGGGAGCAAGTGTTTATCCATAAACTAAATTACTCTTCTGCCACCTAAAGAAATAAAGTAAAATGGTGCAGCCATTGTGGAAAAGTATGGCAGATCCTCAAAAACTTAAACAGAGACTGAATGTATCATCCTGCAAACCCAGGGCATATACTGAGATTTGAAAGCAGAGGCTCAAACAGGTATTTGTACACTGTATTCAATGCAGCATGATTCACCATAGCCAAAAGCAATTCCCATCTTTTGGAGATATATATATATATATATATATATATATATATATATATATATATATATTCCGGAAAAAATCCAGCCATTGTCAATATAATGAGAACAGTTTGCTGCTGAGTACTTTCAAGACAGCCCTCGTGTGTGTGTGTGTGTCTGTGTGTGTAGATTCATTCTAGCCATAAATGCCTCCATTTTTTAGATTATATGGCTGGATACTTTCCAGACTATCCAGCCATATAAATGGAAATAGAGGCATTTATGCTGGATTTTTTTTCCAGACAGCCCTCATAAATTAGTTGATTGCTTTTCTAGAACTCCTGCAGCTCCTTAGCATTGACCTTACAAAATCAACGCGCACGCTTCAGTTTTGTGTGTTGTGGCGTGACGCTGACCACCTCATCCTTTTCCACCTGTACCCCTTCTTCTTCCGCCACAGACCCCCTGCTGCAATCATTCTGCCCTTGTTGTCTCCCTTCTTATCTGTGCCCTCTTCTCGTCACCCTCTGCGTCATCCAGACCTGACTCATTTGGCATCTGGGTGTGTTTCTGACCCTCCGGCCTCCCACACTGAGCTCCAGCTCTGTTATGTCCCAGCTCGCCTTCTGACTGCTCGCTTTGTTTCCCGCGCCCACTCCCAAACTCCATCCCTTGTTTCTTATTGACCTTCATGCGCAGGACTGCCTCCCACAAACATTCATAATCCTCGTTACTCTGTTCTCTCGGATCATTTCCCCAGATGGGCTTTCTTTTTTTTTTTTTAATGATCTTTTTTCAGTTACAGTAGACATTCAGTATTATTTTATACTAGTTTCAGGTGCACAGCAGAGTGGTTAGACATTTATATAACTTACAAAGTGATCACTCCAATAAATCTAGTACCTATCAAACACCATACATAGTGATAATATTATTGACTATAATCCCTACGCTTCATATCCCGAGACTATTTTGTAACTGCCAGTTTTTACTTCTCAATCCCTTCACCATTTTTTATCCAGCTCCCTAACCTCCTTCCCCTGTCAACCATCAGTTTGTTCTCTGTATCCGTGAGTCTGTTCCTGTTTTGTTTGCTCATTTATTTTGTCCAGATGCTTCCTAATCTGCAAGCATCTTGCTTTTGCGTCTGCCTGTCACACGCTTAGCTGTTCCTGGCCCATTGATAGCCACTCACTTTCTCTCCCTGAAAGATTTTATTTGGAGCCTTCATTTTTTTCTGATACTTTTAAAAAATTATAATCAGAGAAACTACAGCAGTATATAGTAAATAAATATGCATAACATTTATTCTTAAGTGAATTATGAAAGCATATGAGCAGAAGTAATACTATGCCCGATGATCACGTGGGAACAATGATGGCAGAACCAAAATTGTTTCTCAGACACGTGGGGAACTTACATCTTTACTGTAGTATTTTCATAAGCACTACTATCGGAAATTTTAAACTTTTTAATAAAGATGCCATGTCAACATCCTAAAAGGCTTTTAAAAACTGCCCTTATTATAACACAGGAGCACCTTATTCTTAGAATCCTTGGGTAGTTGGACTCTAAATAGTATAGAAGATTTGAACTGAATGAAATTGTATGCCTTTAAATCTCTTTGAAAGCAAACACTATTATTGCATGTTTTTCAACTAGAGCAATTACCAGACTATCTTTTGGAAAAAACATTTGTCATTTATTTGCAATAAAACTTCATGCAGTTCCCCAAAAGTAAAATTCTATGTCTAAATTCCCCATGATAAGACATGAAATAATACAATAAAAAATAATCAATAGAAATCACAAGCTATGGACTCATTGCATTGCAAACAAAGGTCATAGAGAAGGTTGCTAAAACTGTCTTCAGAATGATAGCTCCCAGTGTATGAACAGATTAATGCTAAATAAATAGCTCACTGCATTGCCCAAAGGCTCAAACTGTGCCCTTTGGCCTGAATGGTAAAGTAGTAAAAAGAAAATGTGGAGATTCAGGTCTTCATTTGCTGGTCTCCAAACATACCAGCAATCATGATCTCCCTTCTAATTTTCTATTGCATTTACGCTCTGTGTCATTTATTCTCACAGTTAACACTACAGTCTTTGTCACCTAGCTCCCTAAGCCCCCTCATCTCGTAACGATCAATTTATTCTCTGTATCTATGAATCTGTGTCTGTTTTTTGTTTGTTTGTTTGTCTGTTTTGTTATTTAGGTTTCACATGTAAGTGAAATCATATAGTATTTGTCTCTGTTTGACCTATTTCATTTACCATAATACTATCTATGTTCATCCATGTTGTCGCAAATGGTAGGATTTCACTCTTTTTTATGGTCAGGTGATATTCCACTACATGGATGTACCGTATCTTCTTTATCCTATTGTCTATTAACAGGCACTTTGGTTGCTTCCCTATCTTGGCTATTGTATTAATAAATAATGCTGCAGTGAACATAAGATTGTATATATCTTTTTGAATCGATATTTTGGATTTCTCCTGATGAATATTCTAAAGTGGAATTGCTGGATCATAAGATAGTTCTATTTTTAATTTTCTGAGGACCCTCTATACTGTTTTCCGTAGTGGCTGCACCAATTTGCAATGTTACCATGGCTGCAAAAGGGTTCCCTTTTCTCTACATTCTCACCAACACTTGTTGTTTGTTGATTTATTGATGATAGCCATTCTGACAGGTGTAAGATGATATTTTATTGAGGTTTTAGTTTGCATTTCCTGATGATCTGAGACATTGAACATCTTTTCGTATGTCCTCTTTGGAGAAACATCTATTCAGGTCCTCTGCCCACTTTTTAATTTAATTGGTAGTTATTTTTGTATTGATTTGCATGAGTTCTTCATAAATTTTAGATATCAACCCCTTATCAGATGTATTATTGGTGAATCTTCTCCCATTCAGTAGGTTGTTTGGAAATGCCTTTATTTTTCTTCTTATATAAAGAAAGAGTTTCTGGATATATTATTCTTGGCTGTTGATTTCTCTCTTTCATTAATTTGAATATTTGAATACATTCTCTCCTAGCTTTTAGTGTTTCTGGTGAAAAATCCTATGATAATTTAATGAAGTTTCCTTTATAAACTATCATCTTCTTTTCCCTGGCTTACTTGCGAATCCTTTCTATGCTGTTTATGTTAGACAGTTTTAATATAATGTGCCTTGGAGAAGGCCTTTTTGGATTGAGATAACTAGATGTTCTGTTGGCTTATTGTATTCAAGGACCCAGTTCTTTCCACAGGTTTGGAAAGTTCCAGTTGATTATTTGTTTGAATAAGCTCTTTGTTTTCTTCTCCTGCACTTCTCCTTCTCTTATACCCATTATTATTCTATTGCTCTTTTTAAAGGAGTCAGATATTTCTCATAGAGTTCTTTCATTTTTTGTCTCAATTCTTTCTCTTCTGAGTCATTACTAAATTTCTATCTTTGATATTACTAATTCTTTCTTTCATCAGGTTTGCTTTATTTCTTAAGCTTGCTAGTTTGTTATTCATCCCATCTGTTGAATTCTTTCACTCCAGAATTTTGTTTAGTTTATTTTTTTACGGTTTCATTCTCTTTGGTGAAGTACTTCTTATGTTTATTTTATAATATTTTTGAGCTTGTTGAATTGCTTTTCTGAGTTTTTTTTTTTTATATTTCATTTCATTGTTTAAAGAGTGCAATCTTGAATTTTCTGTCATTTAAATCATAGTCTTCCATGTCTTTAATTTTATATTCTGGAGATTTTTCATTGTCTTTCTTCACTTCCTTGTTACCTTATTTATTCATTATTTTGATGTATTTTTTCTCCACCTGAGCATTTGTATGAATGAACTAAACACACACACACACACACACACACACACACACACACACGTGTACACATATACATATGAGGTCGAACAATTAATTTTGGAAACTCATCCTAGAAAAAGTGCTACATACCTCATTGCTGAATATCACTACAGTCACCTTCGAAGTACTCCCCTCAGGAAGCTATGCACCAATGCCAGAGTCTAGTCCACCCTTCAAAGCAATTTCAGAACTTTTCCTGGAATGGCCATCAGAGCTGTCATCCTGCCCAAAACCTGACAATTAAGTTCGTGAATTTGCCACTGGGTGCTTATGTCGGCAGCACTATATAAACACTCAGTAAGGTTTTATAACCTTAGCGTAATATATCTAATATATAAAATAAATATATAACATTTGACTCTTCACTGGTTAGCCAGTTGAGTAGAGGTCTTTTTGTTTTGTTTTCCAGTAGGTGGTGCTGAAATGCAAGTTTTTATTTTCTCTTACCAGCACTACTGGGGCTTCCAGGTTCTCTGGGGGAGTGTCATCTTGGCAGTGGAAAATACCCCCTATTCCCTGAGGAGGTGAGCATCCCCTTTATGACCCTGTCGCCTCAGCCTCAAAGCCCCACCCCTGTAGTAGGATGTGGCTGGCTATGGTTCTCCCAGCCTGTGTGTTCCTGGTGTCACCTTCCTGGAGACAAACGCTCCCAGCAGAGCCACAATGAGTTGACCCAGCTGCTTCTACCAGGATGCAACACTACGGGTGGGGGAGGAGTGGGTGGAAGGGAGCAGGTACACAGTTCTGTAGCTCTGTTCTTTCTAGTGGGTTTAGCCATCATGAGCACAGACTACTTAGGCTGGAAAGGTTTTTTTCAATCATTTCTCAAAATGTGGAGTGAGGATTTTACTGCTAGGTGGGCCATAGGAGGATGGTGTGGGTGGGTTCCTGCCTCTGTGGAATCCTTTGTCAGGTTGTAAAATGCTGCCATCCTTTGCCCTTTGCACCAATTTTCTGCCCCTGACCCTAGGATTAGCCTCAAGAGGTGCCAGCCACCCAGGTCTGATTGCTGTCTCTGCCCCTCTGGTTTGCTCAGTGGGGGTTGCACCCCAACCCTTCACTGCTATTGCTGCTATGAGCACCAGACTGCATCTAAAACTTCCATGTCTGCCCTTCCCTCACTCCATCTCATCTCCTCTGTTCACTCTGACACCCCACCTTCAGATGTCTCAGTTCATGTATCTCTTAGACATTATTTGTGTGTTGTGCAAGGAATCCTTTGTAGAATTATAGCCATCCAACTCATTTTAACTTTAAGGGAAGAGACCTTGAGGTCCTCTCACACTGCCATACTGTTGATGTCACCTCTAAAACTGTTAAATTTTACTATTAGATCATTAAAATGTATTTGACCTCAGAAAATGTATTGAGTGGAATCTCCCAGACATAGAAAGATCCAGGATGGACTCATGTCTGTCTTTGTACTACTTGGGAATTCTTG
Organism: Lyroderma lyra; assembly: GCA_004026885.1. NCBI lineage: Eukaryota > Metazoa > Chordata > Mammalia > Chiroptera > Megadermatidae > Lyroderma > Lyroderma lyra. The sequence goes on from PVJL010004030.1 coordinate 89,387, forward strand.
GATAAACATTCTTCCCCTAAAGTGGACACAAAGCTCAGTCAGCCTGATTCTTCTGGTTTGGATTCCTGGGTATATTAACTCAGGGCTCATTCTCTCCTAACTCACATCTCTAAGGCAGGGGTGGATAAAATCCAGCATTTATGGGCAGTACAATGCTGGACCAATCAGGCAAATACTTCCTCACCCCTTGGCACTCATCAAAGTGTGGCATGCCATTGCTCAGCTCATACCCTAGCTTAATCAATAAGTATAAGGATCACTTATAGTTCTTAAAAATAGTAAATCATTAATACTCCATTCTGTTATATTTAAAATAGGTGACAAATGGAAATATAAAACATTAATAAGAGACTTTCCAGGAATGTAGGTGCTATGAATATGTCATAGATTCTGAGGCATTTAACTACCTTATCAGTGGCTTTTACTAATAAACTCCTGAGCTTCCTAATCTCAATTCGCACATTTGTCTCTGCTCAGATACTTTTCTCACACATTTTGCTTGTTTGCATCTTTTTCATCTCAGTCTTAGCGGATTCTAAGAGTTGCTTCTTGGAGAGACCATCCCTGACCACCACTTTAAAGTAGGTTATTCCCATTCTTAGGCAAAGCACCCGTTCTTAACCTCCAAGTTTTCCCAACCACAATTTGTAATTGAATAGTTTATTGCCTTGTTGATTGTCTGTCTGGCCATCACAGTGTAAGTTCCTCAAAGGTAGGGAATAAGTCGGTTTTAATCACCACTGTAATACTTACCTGCTCCTGTACTGCTTAGCACTGAAAGAACCTCAGTAAATCATTAACAGTAAATCAGTATCAGCAGTATATCACAAAGAAAAATTTATAACTATATGACGTGATGGATGTTAACTAAACTTATTGTGCTAATCATTTCACAACATACATGTATGTCAAATCATTATGCTCTACACCTCAAAGTTATTGTGTTGTGTCAATTATATCTCAAAACAGTGGGAAAAATAAATTAAAAATAAAAACCAAAAACATAAGGATTCAAGCAATCCCTTTCAATCCCACTTTCAAGTTCCTTAAATATTGAAGGGGGTTGCCACTTTTGGGGAGTTCACACATCTTGTAGACCAGCAGGCTGCTAGGCATGGACAGAAGGGTCAAGCTCTACTCAGCCCACATCAATCACCAATGGCGCAGCTGAGACTGGCCATTTGGAAGTTCTCCAACCCATCAATGCCTGAGGCCCACAAAGCTATTGTCTTGGTGGAGACAAGTTAGCACACCCGGAGCCTTTCTCCCCAGGCAAGTCTGATTAAACAATTGCAGAAATTTTAAAGAAGGGAACTTTCAAAAGCAAAAGAAACCACTTGACTGCTATTCTATTTTTTTGTCGTCATTTTTAAATCCTGTATGTGCATCTGTCTTAAATGAAATCCCAGGAACTTTAGTGTGGAAGGGAAAGAGTTGTGTAGAAAATGGTTCCTTGACCAGGAAGCCTATAGAGGAAAAGATGAGCAAGCACGAAAGCACTAAAAAGCTCTGTCAGACTTTATTGTTGTGTCATGTACAGGGAAAGGCCGACTTTCCAATCTGTCTTTAGTTCCTGCCTCCCTAATCTCTGAGGTGAGGAAGCATTTAAGATGTTGTGGTAGAAACGCCTAAATGAATTCCTAGTAAGCAAGCGATGCAATCACTTTGCTCTGAAACTCTGGTGGCCACAGTTTCTATACCATTATGATAAAAACTAGTTATGTTACCGGAGGTAGAATTTCCCCTCCCGCAGTGAGATCAGACGCAGAGAGCTGACGCTCCAATACAGGTGAGTGGCATCAAATCTCCCACCAACACTTCCCTGCTCTTCGGAGCCAAGCACCTCGCTGAAACCAGTGCTTTGTGTTAGAAAACAGACAAACACAAAAAAACCAACTCCTCTCTCCAAGCAACTATTTTCCAATGAAGTGTAAATTACCTTAAGGCAATTCTCTTGAAAGATATGCAGGGAAAGAGGTGAGTTTCAAACCTCCTAGTATTCATTTCTGACCATAACAAATCCCCCTAGTTTCTCTGTGGAAGTGCAAAGGTTACCGGCCCTTGTGTCATACTGAGCAGGCAAACCATTGCCACTAAACACAGACACTTATTTCCTCTTCACCCCTTTTGGGTTTTTTATGTGGAGTGATAATTTGTCAAATTGACTCTCACATTCTAAGAGAAAATGCTGACACTTCCAATTCAATGTAAAAGCTTATTTTAAAATACAGGAATAGGCAGGATCTTAAGGAGCTGTAAGATTTAAGGTCATCTGCTGAAAATGCACAGGCAAACTAACGTCTGTTAGGAAAAACTCATGTACGCGTGCCATTTGCGATGCCTTGGCTTAATGAAAAGCAGGTGTTTGGCCCAATTTTTGTGAGCAGCCCTTACTTAGTTTAGTAGGTAAGGCAGAGAAAAGATCACTAAAACCTACTGCTCGCTGGAATATAGTTTCCTCTCTTCTGTCCAGATTTATACTAGAATCTCTTCCCATGGTTCTTCCGGTTCTGTGAATACTTTACTACAGTGGTGGCACGCTCTGTCGGGGGCAAGGACTTAGTCTTACTAGATCTCTATTAAACTGAATGGTTTGAAAGGGATTGTAAATTTTTTAAATGAGAAATGTTACAAGTTTTGTTTCTATGTTGCTTTCAATTTTATGTTCCACATATGAGTGGAATCATGTAGTTCTTGGTTTTTTTCTGTCTGGCTTATTTCACTTAGCATGATGATCCACTCATCTTTTAATTGATTTTTTTTTTCTATTTTAATTGCTCATGTATCCTGTTCTTGGACACAGTCAATAATTTAGTGGTTACCTAAAGGTAAGGGGGCAGGGGTGCAGGGGAGAAGGGACAGGGACACAAATATATGGTGATGGAAAGAGAACTGACTCTGGGTGATGAACACGTAATACAACACATAGAAGATGTAATGTAGAATTGTACACCTGGGACCTATGTCATTTTTGCTAATCAATGTCACCCCAATAAATTTAACAATATAAAAAAAGATTATGCTTATATGTGAAAACATAGTGCTCTACTACATACATGGCATAGTACTGGTTTTAAAAAATAACAGTTTGGATCAGCTTTTGAAGATTCTAAGAGTTGCTCAAGAAGCTCTGAAAAATCTAAGGCTAAGGTGGCATTGTCTCCAAAGAGCCATTCACAAGGCTATGGCGCAATTGCAATGTGACCAGTCTGAATTGGATATAGCTGTTAGTATAAAATTAACACTGAATTTCAAAGACTTAGTATGTTAAAAAGAAAACTGTAAGGTATCTCCTTAATTTGTATTGATGTGTTGTTGAAAAATGTGGGATATTTTGGGTTAAATAAGTGTATTCTTAGAATTAATTTCGTCTGTTTCCTTTTACCTTTTGAATGTGTCTACTAGAAAATTTAAAATTGCTGCTGAGGCTCACATTGCATTTCTACTGAACAGTGCTAGGTGCACAGGGGTCAAGCTCCAAGGCTAAGGATTTGTTTCCTCAAAGTTAATTTCTTATTGGTTATGTCTTTAGGATACTTGTTGCTTTTTGCCGTCATGCGTTAGGGACTGAGACACTTGCAGTGGGCTTTTGATAGATAATTCTGAATGGTTAACAACTTACCTAAGAGTCCCTGAATTGTCCCTTTCAGGTATGTCAAACAAACTCAAAAAGAATCTAGTAGCTTTGGCCAGAAATAAATGATAAAGATTTATTTAAGTGTTTTAGAGTTTGCAAACTGGAAACACAATTAGATAAAAAACCCAGAGTGTGGTTTAAAAGAAAGACAAGTAAGAGTTCTTACAGCAAAAAAAATACATTCTTAAGAATAATAATGAGTCCTGCCTTCTTTGCTCTAGGATTGGTCCAGGATGATGTCAGTCAGATGTCAGGCAGTCAAGGTGAGCTGGATGATGTGCATCAGGAGGTCTGGCCACATGCACTGTTTTGAATAATGGATGTGAGGTGGTCTGGATATGTGAGTCCTTCAGGGGGTAATCAGAGGATTATCTGGAAACCGGGTGTATGCCCAGGTATTTACATACAATGGACTGATCTATGAGGGCTGTCCAGGAAGTAGCCAGCCATATAATATGAAAAATAGAGGCATTTATGGCTGGATTTTTCCGGATAGTCCTTGTACATCCAGGCACTGATGCAGGACTTGGAACGTGGAAAAGTTTTAAGTTCCCAGGTTAGTTAGGATAATTGTTTCCTCATGCCTCAACCTTCATACTGTGAATACTTTCAGCAGCTTGGGTAAAGTGACTTCATTTTATATATTTTTCTCGCTTTGCTTCTCAGGTTTGAAGGCCAAGTTCACTTACAAAGGGTACATGTAGAGACTCAACACCAGAACTCCAGCTTTGTAAGAGATGCCTTGTGACATAAAAACAAAAGCAGTATTTTCATTTCTTCTTTTGTTTCTGGGTTGGAAATGATCCACAAACATTTTGGCTAATATGTGTTGAAAGCTAAAACATGCCTGTAAGTCTCAGAGAGACATTTATGTTCCTTTTGTGGCAGGGAGGGACACATGTCATCTAGAATTCTTTAACTCTTTTCTAATATAGAAAGAAATTTGTGGTGCATTCTATATTGCTTAGGGAAATAGTATTTAACCTCTCTGTTTTGTAAATATTTTATTTCCAAACACTACACTGGTAATGGAATGAAAAATGGTGTTAAAATTAAACCTTTTTTTGGTGTCCTGTCCATGGTTATCTGTTTAAACAGAGCTCTAGGAATGCTGTCCTGGTTATCATATAATTTCTGGTAAGAGCGAGGATTTTTATAATATTGTCAAGGTTGTGGAGAATTATAATATTTATACAGATGCATAGTTTTGTGGAACATGACTACCTCAGAGAAAAGGTCATTCCCCATTTAAGGTACTTAGTACTGTGGATACAGTGTTTAAAATCTGATTTGTCCTGATAAGTTCTGCTTCCCAGTTTCTGATTTAGCCTGATTAAGAGAGAAATATAATTCTGAAAGAATCTTCATTTTTTCACTCATTCAGGGAACATTTATTGACTGTCAGCTCTGGGGAGAGGCCTCATGATTAACCGGGTGGCTCAACCACAGCATTACTGACCTTGTGGGCTGGATCGTTCTTAGTTGGGCGCAGGGGTTGTCTTATACGTTATGTTGAGCAGCGTCCCTGGTGCAGCACCTTCCTCTCTGTGACAACCAAAAATGTCTCCAGGCAGTGCAAATTTCCCGAGGCAAAATCATCACCCCAGTAGAAAGTCATTGATGATAATGAGAGAGAAGAGATGAGAATTAGAGGTGATGGTAAGAAAAGAGCAAGAGAAATGGCAGCTGGGATAGAAAATAGTAGATTTGAGAGATATTAAGGAGGAAGAAGAGAGAAGTCTCTGTGACTGATGAAATGTGGGGGCTCAGGGAGAGGAAGGCGTCAGCAACAAGTCCGGTTTTGGCAGCTGGAGAGGTGGTGGTGATATGGCCCAAATGAAGGATTTCCCCCAGCCACTACCCTGCCCCACCCCACTACAGACTCCTTTTCCCTAGTTCTTCAGCTCTCAGTTTCACCTTTTTCCTAGTCCATAGTCTTAATGGTCTTCTTGATCAACTTTCCTGGCTCCTCACCTTGAGCAGTAGACTGTCCTCCATAGATAATGACTCTGAAATTTGTAACTCATGTCCTCAACTTGCCAATTACAATCACCTCCAGGCCTTTCCAACTGGGATAGGGGATAACACTTGAATAACCAGCTAGGCCAGAATTCAACAGGCCGTGGGCTCAAGGGTCAGGTAAGCACCCAGTGACAGGGCTTTGGGGCCTGTTTCTTGGGCCAGTGCTTTTAACATTATTAACTGAATTAATTTCTCCTCCTTTAGGGGCCGTCGGGATACAACTGATACTCCAGCAAGGTTTCCAGCCCATCCCAACCAAAGAAGTCAACATGGTCTCTTAGGTGGATCTCAGGACCCCTTCCTTCTTTTAGATCAAATAGGGTGAGAGCTCTGTGGATCCCCAATAGGTAAGGACAACGACCACCTTCAGCAGGAAGCAGATACAGAAGATGAGAGCCCCCGTCCCTCAACTTCCCATAGAGATTTGTGGGGATCACGTCTCTCAGGAGAAAAATGGAAAAGGCAGACAGAATGGGGGGGAACTCGGGACCCCTCCCATAGGACCAATACCCAGATATCACCCTTTCACTAGTAATCCCTGCCCCAGGCTAGACAATCACAGGAGGAACTGAACTCTGGGAAAGAACATGCACAGATAAAATATGGTGATGTAATAGGCCCTGTGTCGATCGAAATGGTCAATCCAAAGGCCCCCCACCCAGATAGGCATAACCCCTTACAACTAAAGAAAATAAATGTACTGAAGCCTTGTTAATCGGGGTCTTGAGCCATTTACCTGCTGGAGCCCGCTCCTGCCTCTTAGGAGTGCACTCTCCCCGTGGTGGTCAGGGCCCTGGAGCCACTCTCTCACCCGGTCCTGCCCCTACCTCTTTGGAGTGTACTCTCCCTTTTAATAAACTATCCTTTTGTTTCCCCTCTACACTTCAGTGTGTGTCTCGTTCACTTCTTTGCTGGAGATACCAAGAACCTGGACACCGCGCCGAGAAGGGCCCAGTCTCCGCGAACAGTGGTGCTTTTCCTGAATGGAAAAACGAAGGAGAGTGAGATACGCAAGAGGGGGTGAGTTCAGGCTCGGACGTAGAGGGTTTGAGTGGGGTTGGTCCCCGAGAATGGGCCCTCCTCGGCGCGGTGTTCAGGTTCTCAGTATCTCGAGCAAAGAATTGAATGAGACACACACCGAAGTGTAGAGGGGAAACCGAGAGGCAGTTTATTAAAAGGACAATTAGAAGAAACAAAGAGATAGTTTATTAGAAGTAGAAAGTGCACACCAAAGAGGTAGGAGTGGGCCCGAGTGGGACAGTGGCCCAGTAGACTTGAAGGGCAAGGAGAAAGTCCACTCCTAAAAGGTAGGAGCGGGCTTGAGCAGGACAACGGCAGGGTCCATTACATTACCTTTTCTAACTGCGCATGTTTCTTTACGGAATTCCAGAATTCCGTTACCTCCTGTGATTGTCTGTCTTGGGGCAGGGATTACTAGAAAAGCGAGATATCAGGGTGGTGATTACTCCAGCAAGGTGGGTCCCATGGGAGGGGTCCTGAGATCCCCTCTAGTCTGCCTGCCTTACTTTCCTCTTGAGAGGCATCATCCCCTAAATCACTATGGGGAATTGAGGGACAGGAGGTCTCATCTTCTGTATTTGCTTCCTGCTGAGTGTGGTCATTGTCCCTACCTGTCGGGTATTCATAGAGCTCTTGCCCTATCTGATCTAAAAGGGGTAAGGGGTCTCAAGATCCACCTGGGAGACCCTGTTGATTTCTTTGGTCGGGATAGGCTAGAAGCCTTGCTGGGGCATCATTTGTATTCCAATGGCCCCTAGATGAGGAGAAATAGATTCAGCTAATAGATTTAAAAGCATTAGCCTGAAAAGCAGGCCTCAAGGCCACTGTTGCAGGGCAGCTGCATGATGGAAGTTCAGTTCAGCCCCATGGAGTTTGTGTCCTGTTGACTTTGAGTTTAGCTGGCCACCCAGGTGTCACCACCTATCTAGGAATGGCCTGGGGGTGATGTAATCAACAAGCACAGATATCCAGTCACCAGGATAGTTAGCGAAAGTCCTGCAAACACAGCTAACTAAAGTTTTGTCATCATAAATCACAAAATTTAGGATGACTAAGGCTGGAGACAGGGGACATTTGTGGAATACGATTAGCAAACACAAATTACAAGTTTTTCTGAATGATTAACTCAAGTGGGGGTAAAAGGTATCTGAGAGATATGGGCTAACAGCCTATTGTTCAAGTTTTGGAGTAATTATCTAAAGTAGGGGGCAGAGTGATAACATTCCATGATTCAGGCTAGGAGCAATCTATTGTTTAGGCTAGAGTTAAAGGAAAATTGATTGAGAGGGTGATTAAGGCTAGGGACTAGGAAAACAAACAAACAAACAAACAAACAAAAATGAGGAGCTAAGGAACTAGGGAAGAGGGGACTAAAAGTCCCTATAGTGAGGGGCTCTTTCATTTGACCTGTGTCAGGGGCATGGTGGTAGAAGTGTTCCCTTAGAAGTGGGTTCAGGGGTCTGGTATAGAAGTGAAGTCAGGACCAAGAGGTGGATTTGGGAGGCAGTCTTAGGGGTTCACGTTCAGCATAGTTGTCTTTTATAAGGTCATTCACCTGCCGGACAAAAGGATGAATTGGGTAATTCATCTGACTGTTTTGTTGGAGATTCTCAAACCACCAAGGTAAAGCAGAGAGAAAACTAACCCCCCCCCCCCCACACACACACACATCAAAAACATTTCAGTATTGACAGATACTAAACTGAGAGGGAGATGGGGGAGGAGGAGCGCTGAAAGGAGAGAGGAAAGAAAGGACATGTAATTCCGATAAACAGATAAGTCAAAGTAAAGAGAGGAGGAGTGTTTATTCTTTTAGGGTTTGTTGAGTGCCATTAACCATAACCTGATTTTAATTTCAAAGAAGCTGAAAATTTCGCACATTGTCAGAACCCACTTTCTTACCCAATATTTTAGTATGAGAGGTTTCAAACATACAGAAAGGTGGAAAGAATTTTACAGCAAAACCCATATGTTGTCCATCATCTAAATTATACCATTAAAATTTTACTATAATTGTCTTATTGCATAGTATCCACCCATTAAGGCATCTTATTTATTTGAAGAATTTTAGAGTAAGATATAGACATCAGTACATTTATTCCAACCATGTCTACATTTACATATTATAAACGGGAGTTTAACATTTGTTTAAAAATTTCCAATCTACTTTTTCATATATTATTTTTAAAGGCCGCATCCATTTCCTCTGTCGAAAAATGAATAGCACCACATTTTATTTTATGTACAGTTTTTGCAGCCTTGTTGGGATGCCAATAATACTAAAGACTTTTACTAAAAATAACACCAGATTAGATCCTTGAACACAGAGGGTGGCCACATTTGCATATTTATCTCTTCTGTATCCTGGCACCCAGTATGTGGCTGGGCACAGACTTGGATCTCTAATTATCTGTTGAGCAGGTTTTTTGTAATACAATACTCTTTCTTGATCAAATGGAGTTAAGCTGAAGCCATGTCCCAGGCATTTTGGGACTGCTAAATATGAAGGCATGCTTTGCAAACCTTTGCAGATGTCTTCATGATGTCTTTATTAGCCCCGAAAGAGTAAACTACATAGTGTGGTTTACTATAAAGGATTCTGGATCTAAATATGTAGGTTCCCGTACTGCCTTTGCTGTTATGTGACCTTGAACAAATCTCTTCCTGAGTTTATTCATTAATTATATTGGGTTGCGAGTACCTACCTGCATTTGGTTTCCACACTTGTGAGTTTCAAATGAGCCTTTAAACGTAATAGAGCTTTGTGACCTGCTACACAACTGACAGCTATTGTTTCACATTCAAAAGATGTGAAAAAAAAATCAGCAGTGTTCTCCATCTCCCTTCCTCTCTTCCTCCCTCCCTCCTTGCCTTCCTTTCTCCTTCTTTGGTCTCCAGAACTTCTATTACAGAATATGAGTATATCACAGAAGAAAACAGTAAGGAAACAGTTTAGAATCAAAGCTGTCCTATTAAAAAAAAAAAAGCAAAAATAATGAAGATTTGGAGTGTCTCAGTATTCAAAGAAACAGAACATTCTAATAGCCTCAGGCAAACCGTGCCCTCTGAGGAGCCCAGTGTCTGGAAGAGCAGCCTTGTGAAAGAGGTGAAACAAAGGCTTTTCAAGCGCTCCGGAATTGCTGGGAGCAGGGAATGTCACCCTGGCAAAGGTATTCAAGTTGATTTCTCCAAATTATTTACTTGAAAGGCCACCTGAGGACAACTGGCCACCTCCCCTTAGGTTATCATTTATTTTAAAGAACACAACTAGAAAAAGGCTAGTGATTACTGCCGTGTAATGCTTTTACATCAGACTGATAGGGCCAAGTTGTTCTTCTTTCTTTTTTTTTCTTTAATTTTGATAAAAATGGTTAAGGAGGGAAGTTTAAAACATTGGTTCACTATATCTAAAGAAATCTTTGCTTGTAGCATTTAAATCACATCACATGTAGTACTTTTCCTCCTCTGGGCATCCTTGAAAAATACTAACATGTTGGATAATTATTCTGTAAATTCAAACTGGTTAACAATGAACTTCTAACTTAAATTGGAACATTATTGATTAATGTTACTTTAATCTTATTCTAATTTACTGCTTGGAACTTTTAAAAATACCAGTGGTGTTTAAAAATGCTTTTTAAATATTGGTAATTACATTTCCTAAGTAATTAAAATAGTGACAAGATTTACAATGAGGGACATTTTATTAATACTGAAGCCAGAATGTTAACAAACTCCGTTACAGTGAATTGTGGCAAACATTAAATAAAAGCAAAGACAAAGTTAGCCTTAAGGGTCTGCTTGGGAAAATGGTTGTTTATAGCATAACATCTGATTTCATGTTTGTGCCAAGGGTGTTTCCTTTTTTGTCTTTTTCCTTTTTATAGGAGGCCACAATGGGGACATGTTTAATATTGATGAGTTTGACCCCCTGGGAATTATAATACATGCACTCTTTTAAAATACAAATTCTGTTTGATTTATATGGTAAACACATAGAATTTGAGATTAGCATTTTAATCAACTCTAATCTCTCAGTATTTTCTGATCCCCCCAACCTTACTATTCTGTGAAAAAAAATTAAAATGAACTTTTGAAATGACGGCTCGAGTTTTTCCATGCAGACGCAAGGTTTGCATGAAACAAAAGCGGCTCTATTTGAAATAACCTTTCCTAAAGCATACACTCACACACATAACAGTGTTCGAGATTATCAATTATTAGAGAAAAGAATAATCCATTCACTCAACAAATACTTACTGAACAGCCATGCTTCCGAAGGAGGAGGGTGTAAGTGGTTTAGCACCTTTAAACTGAAATGTGGCTTCAGTTTTTCTCTTTTTAAACTCTTCCTTTTTGTTTTACCTTTCTCGTGTCAGGTCCCGGAGCTAGGAAGTTCGGTGTGCATCTTCCAGCTGACGAGCTCTCCGAGCTCTCCGGGCGGGCACGATGCATTGGCTTCGCACGGCGGAGATTACAGCCCCGGACGTAGAGGAAGCGTTTTGCGCGCCGGATGGGAGCTGGGAGCGGAGCGTGGGCCCAGCAGGCGGCGGCGGCGGGCGGGGAGCCAGGCGTCCTGCGCAGCCATTGGCTGGCGGCGTGCGCTTCACTGAGCATGTTCGCGCCTCGCAGTTCCCGGGCTGCAGTCGCAGCCGCAGCCGCCGCGCATTGTGCAGAGCCGCGGCTGGGGAGAGCGGGGCGGTCTGGGTCGCGGTGGCCTCCCTCACCAGCGGCTCACCGGCCCGCTTGACTGGCCCGGGAGCCTCCCCCTGCCCGGGCCGGGGGCCCAGGAGGACCGGGATGGCCTGAGTGCCTGAGGTGCGGCGGCGCAGCAGCGGGAGTGCAACATGGGGAACCAGGATGGGAAGCTGAAGAGGAGCGCAGGTGATGCCTCCCACGAAGGCGGCGGCGGCGGCGGCGGCGGCGGCGCGGAGGATGCTGTTGGGCCCAGAGACCTAGAAGCCACAAAGAAGGGGAGTGGGGGCAAGAAGGCGTCGGGCAAGCACGGCAAGGGGGGAGGCGGCGGCGGCGAGCCTGGCAAGAAGAAGAGCAAGTCGGACTCCAGAGCCTCGGTGTTTTCCAACCTTAGGATCAGGAAGAACCTGTCCAAGGGGAAAGGCGCCGGCGGCTCCCGCGAGAATGTGCTGGACTCCCAGGCCCTGCCAACGGGGGAGCTGGACAGCGCTCCCTCCCTGATCACCAAGACCCCGGACCTCAGCCTCTCGGCAGACGAGACGGGCCTGTCGGACACCGAGTGTGCCGACCCTTTTGAGGTGACCCGTCCCGGTGTCCCTCCCCTGGAGGCTGGGGTCGGGGGCCGGGTGGTCGCCGAGGATTCGGAAGCTGCGGCAGGGGCACAGGATGGACAAAGGACCAGTTCGGGCTCGGACACAGACATCTATAGCTTCCACTCGGCTACGGAGCAGGAGGACTTGCTCTCAGACATCCAGCAGGCAATACGCCTGCAGCAGCAGCAGCAGCAGCAGCAGCAGCAGCAGCAGCAGCAGCAGCAAGGCTCAGAGGAGCATGCAGTGCCCCCCAGCGCCACCTCCCCACAGCCCGGCGCCTTCCTGGGCCTGGACCGATTCCTGCTGGGGCAGAGCAGCGGGACTGGGGAGGCCCCAGGCAGTCCGGACACGGAGCAGGCACTGTCTGCGCTCTCCGACCTGCCCGAGAGCCTGGCCGCCGAGCCCCCGGGGCCCGAGCCACCGCCGCCCCCCAGCGGCCGCCGAGCCTCGGAGGCGCCCGGCCTGCAGGTGGCCCCGCTTACGGCCACAGACTCGTGCTCATCCACCGCCTTCCTGTTTCCCGAGGCCGGACTCGAGGAGGGCGCGGCCGAAGCCCCTGGACTAGGGGCCGGAGACACGGATGAGGAAGGCGAGGAGGATGCTTTTGAGGATGCGCCCCGAGGCTCCCCGGGAGAGGACTGGGCCCTGGAGGTGGGAGAGCCCGAAGAGAGGGCGCCAGGCCCCGCGGCCCCCGCGGCCGCCTCCCTGCCCGGCAGCCCGGCGCCGAGCCCACGCTGCTTCAAGCCCTACCCGCTCATCACCCCTTGCTACATCAAGACCACCACCCGGCAGCTCAGCTCGCCCAATCACTCCCCGTCTGAGTCCCCCAGCCAGAGCCCCAGGATCCCAAGGCGGCTGGAGTCCTCCCTGAGCCGGGGACCCAGAGCTGCCTTCCCCTCGGCTGCTACCCGGACCAAGAAGCAGCGGGCCGACGGCGGCCTCACGGGTGGCCTCAGCCGCTCTGCCGACTGGACAGAGGAGCTGGATGCTCGTGCGCCCCGGGCAGGGGGCTCTGCACATCTGGTGGACCGCCGGGCTGCTGCGGATGGTGGGATGCCTCCGGCGCTGGCAGCTGCCAAGGCATCTGGGGCGCAGGCGGCCGCGGATGGCTTCCAGAACGTGTTCACAGGTGAACTGGCCCCGCCGCCCGGCCTTCAGGTTGCAGGTCGCCTGCCAATCAAGGCCTCCCCCTGCCACCCACCCTCCCCGCTCTGAAAAGCCATGACCTGCTTGTGGCAGACCCCTTCTTCGTAAACTCACTCGCGTGGTGAAATCTCTGTTTCCTTATGTTTAAAACGGAACAGCTCAGTCATGTTTGTCCTAAGTCAACTCAAGAAAGAGTTGCTTTGCCCATTTTTCCAAAATATCTGCTGCTCTCTATGTCCAGGGTCAGCCAGGCAGATCAACTCCTTCTGTGCATCGTTAGCTGAGCTATCGTTCTCTTTCCTTCCCCACCCACAGCATTAAAGAGAACAAAATTGTTCATGGACCTTTGAAAAGAGTCAGTGTGGAAAAACAAATCATTTATTATAGTACTATTCAAAGGTGATCTCTGCCTTAATATACTAGGGCTGTCCGGAAAGTATCGAGCCATATAATAAGAAAAATAGAGGCATTTATGGCTGGATTTTTCCACAGCCCTCGTGTATGTGTATCTATTTGTAATAGTTTCTACCTTGCAGCAGTCTGGGTAGACTACTTAGTGAAGTAGTCACTCCTGTTGGCTAATGCTTGAAATCTAATACAAGCTGTTAAAGCATTAATAATGAAGCAGAATATAGGGATAATTTTCATTTTTCCTTAATATTCTTGTTTCATGGTTCAATTCAAAGCAGGGTGTCGATTGGAGCTAGTGAAGGTGAGAATGCCCAAAAGCACAGTTTCCAACTGGTGGTATGTCTCCTTAGTGTTTGTTACAGGCTCTGATAGGCACCAAAAGCCCTGCTAAAGGGTCCGTTTAACTGTGGTAAATGTGAAGTGTATATTGAGTTTATCCTTTATAGGCTTATAGTCTCCAAGGCCTTACCTTAGACGTACACTGAGAGAGTATAAGTTTGTTTCATGTGGACTAACTTGTACTCTTACTTATCAAATGAAATTTTGAATATAAGAATTTAAGGAGTAGAGAAAAGGGAAAGTTTATGCAAGTACTGGTAGGTTTGTGATAAATATTTACATGACTAAAAATTACAAATGTAATCGGAAAACCTTAAAATCGTATGTTCTCTTACTCTTAGGTTATAAAATACTACTTAGATGACATCTCAGTGTTAATGTTGTGGTATTACTTTTATTGATTGCATTTTTAATTTTCATGTATGGGCTATCTTTTATTTTACTTTTATTCTTATACTCGAGAAGTACTTTACGTGTTTGCTCTTTTTATTATTTTTACTTTTTTCTTCCCTTTATTGAGTAGGTTAAGTTTAAAAGAGTATTTATAGTGTTCTCACTGGTAAATTGTAAACAAACAAACAACCACCCCCCCACCCCCCCAAGAGACCATTTTTGAAGGAAGAAGATTGGGAAATACTTGAGTTGATTTTTGTGAATTTCATGTTGGTGAGGAACCATCTATTTTCTCTTTATTTAGGTAATATTTGTTTTTCTAAAAGTGAAAATGTCACCATAATTAATACTCTCATTCGTTAACATTAATCGTTGCTCTTTCTAGTAGCATTAGACTTTGAAAATATATTCATTTAACAAATACATAAGGATGTGTGTACATGCATGCGTGCACTAGCACACAAACAGCAACCACAGTGTGCTAGGCTATTATAGATGGTAGGAGACACAGGGATTATGGTATTATGGTTCTGTGTTTCTAGGGCTCACCAACTAAGTGCCCAGGAGTACATGGGCATATGCAGTCAGTGACTTACCTTCTTGGTAGTGGGTAAAAGAAGAGGACTTCATCAAAGGATTGGTCAGAGTCCTGGAAATCGGTAGGGCACTAAATAGTTGAAGTTTTGTTTTCCTTAAGAAAAAAAGCAGTGTGCTCTTGGAACTTGCATTTTAATTTTCTAAGTATAACCAAAGTTGCAGATTGGGATTTTTAAAGGAGTCCTATTCAGGAAGTAGCTGGGTTTGTTGACCTCCCAGGCAGAATGTTTTTACTGAGTGCAGAGTGAGTGGTTTTTTAGTATGGACAGGACCTACTTTGTATGTGATGACTTAGAGGTACTTGGTCAGTGATCAGTAGGTATTTGTATAGCAGTTTCTATGTATTTCTATCACCCACTCACTTTCTACCCTACCCCCAGAAAAAAAACAGAGAAGCAAGCACACACACACACACACACACACACACACACACACACACAATTGGTAGGTTTACCTTAGTCTTGCAGTTGGTGGGGAGATAGAGGTAGATGAAGGGATGAAATGACTTTCTCAAGGTCATACTGATTCATTCAGAGGCCAGAGCCAAAAATAGAAGCTTTGTCTACTGATTCAGACCTGAATGTCCTTGCTTAGTACTCATTTTGGGGAGTTCAACACTGCATGACAACATAAAGAATGATAAATTAAAAAAAAGGATTATAGACTTTAATAAGGCTTTCACTTTTGATGTTTTCTAGTTTTGTTTTTAACAAGGTGAATTCTTTTCATTGTTGAACATATATCATCACTTGGGCTGTTGGGTAAGGGACTGTTGGTCAGAATGAACCACGTTTTCTCTGGGGAGCTGTCCTGATGGTGGCAGAGGGAACCCAGGTTGACATGGGCCCTTGTTTCTCACCTCAGCTGTTGTCTGTGTCCTAGTCATCTGACACCACATTGGATTCTTTGCCAGCCTTTAGGATTTTATGGGTGTCTTGAAAATTATCAGAAGCCTGGGGAGCACCAGCATTATCCTTAGGGAAATTGGTTTTGGCCTTAATTTTGCCTGTCATATGATCAAAATTAATTGCCAGCTGCCTTGGAAGCAGGTGATCATTATAGTCATAAGTTTCCATAAACATCTCTTATTTTTAAACCATAGGATGGGGGTTGTCAGCTCTGCAGGAAGGAACAGATGTTTTTTGCTTTTCACTGACTTCCAAGTGTAGGAGAAAATTCAAGGAAAAGGCGATGTCTGCAGCACATGTTGGGGTTTGTTAGGTAGATAGCAACTCATCTAGCAATGATGGAGACTGCCATTGTACTTCTTTTAGCTCTTAAGGAACTGATGATGTCTGAGGGCATTGCACTGAAATATTTCACAGGTAATGTGTTTGAAAGACATCTTTGAGGAGAAAAAAATGCTTCTGAAATTGGAGAAGTTCCTTTGCACCTTAAGTCTAGCAGAAGCTTGTTCATAGACTTTTGCAGTTAAAGTTTAGTCGTGTAAGACGTTAAATTTGTAATGCTACATCGCTTTGGATAGGAATCATTTCAGTCATGTATGTGCTTATCTGTCTTTTTTCAGTCAGAGGGAATAATTTTTTAAAAACCTGGATCTCTTTAAATGATATTCCGTGATCTTCAGGCTCATCATTTTTACATCCTGTGAAAACATGGGTGATACCCTCAGGGGCTCTGTACGTGTGGAGGCCAGTGGCTCCAGCAGGCTGTTTCAGTTTCTGTGTCTGGAGTCTTCCTGCTGTCAGCTATTTATTCTGAGAGCTCTTTATTTTCTCCTCCTCCAACTCCATGACTTCTAATTTGATTTTCCTGATCAATCTGTTACTGGTTTCTAAATCCAGCAATTATGATATTGGCTATATTCATTGCACTTCCCCTAAATGCCAGGGTCTATGTTGGTGCATTATATAATTACTTGGAATCCTCACAACAATGTTAAAGTATAGCTGTAAATCCTCATTTTTCCCAGTGAGCAAACCCCCAGGGTCAGGCAAATGAAGTAACTTGCCTAAGGCCATTGAGCAAGTAAATGGCCCATCTAGGATATGCACTTAGGCAACCAAATCTGCTGTTTATCTGTATAACATAAAAACAAACTCATCAGTGAGTTTCTGGATGACTAGCTAATTAATTAAGGGCTTGGGTTTTAGAATGTGGATTGTGTGATGTTCATTTTGGCTTTCCTCAAGGTTATCTTGATTTTTATAATCATCGGATTTTCTCATTTATAGTAATAGGATTTTAATTATTAGCCTGATTTCTTTTTTAAGGCCAGGAGCAGTCTTATTTCTAGCAGTAGCATCTCTGACAGTGTAGATGACCACATAACATTCAATAAATGAATCGAGTTCAGGAATCATTTCCTGATACACAAGTAGAGTGCATTCGTCTTACTATTAACGTAACAGGAAAGGGGGTGATAAGGAAGCTGTCCTTTTCCCTATGTCTTTCCTTCATGGGTTTCATATGTCAGAACAGAATTTAGCCATTCTGGGACTGGAAGCACTTTTCTGAAATCATTTTAGTTTCGTCAGAAACATCTTTTCTCATGGTTTCTTCAGACCCTGATTTGGATTGAAGTCATGTACCCCAGTAGCTTCAGTGATGGGTTTTAATTACTGCTTTATGAGCTGAAGACTGGCCTAGTTTTAAGTGCATGTAGGCATTTGGATGTAAGCCACATGCATTGGACATAGAACAGGGGCTTTTAGAGCTGTTGTTTCCTCCTGGTTCTATTACAAAAGTGCTGGGTCATGGTAGTAGTAATTATTTGAACCACAATTATTCTAGGTAAATTTGTAGCCTAGGTTTGCTAGTTAGTTAAGTGGCTGTCAAGTAATTTTTTTTCTCACATGTACGAAGGTGGAATAATTTCAAGTTAATGTTAAAATGGAAGGAAATCATGTCTATGAAGCCCCTACAAGTCTGCCTGGTACGTAGGTACTACCTGCTCTCCTGTCCTGGTTTATCACTTTAATAAACTTAATTGTTCAAAGTGGCCAGAACCAATTGTTAAAATAAAACGGAACAGTTATAAAATTGTATACAAAAACTTGGCCGACTTGTAATCAGCTGGTAGTTGAGAATCAATAGTTCTAGTCACTAGTTTTTTGCAAATTGTTTATTTTATGCATCAAGTTTTCTCTTTTGCATTTTCTATGATTATAGTAACCTTTTTTTGTCACTTTATCAGAAATTCTGGTTTACTTTCAGGTTTGAGTAAGAAAATATGGTGTGGCTTTGTGATTAGCGGGCGGTGCTGATTTTTAGAGGAGGGGTGGGAAAGAGGAGGCAGCAGGCTGACAACCTGGCTGGAAACATCTGACTTTGGCCTTAACTTCCCACAGTTTCCTTCATAAACTTTCTGCTTTAGTTAAGTTTATTTGCTTACTGTTCTGTGCACATGCATTTCATTTTCCTAACTTTGTGCCTTTGTCTTGCAGTTTTTACTAGCTTGGAGCTCACTACTTGTCTCTGTTTATTTAGCATCTGAAAAGGGCTGATTCAGTTCCCATTTCTCCGTTTGAGTCCTTTCCAGCTAGACCTAACTGGCAGTCATCTCCACGTCTCTATACTCACTGTCTGTATCATATTTTGTCCACCTCTTGGATTTAGGGATTATTTTGGTTTTCTTTCTCACCTCCTTCAGCTTTCCTTCCTCTTTGTGGTTCATTCATTCATCACCCACTCTTCTATCAACCAATCCACAACTATCTATTCTGTGCCTACTGCATGCCAATCACTGATAGGCACTGAATCTACTGAAGTGTTTATAAATATTTGTTTTTTATTTTCTTTTAAAGTGTCAAGTTGAGTCTCCTGGCTCTCTACTGGTAACTAAAACTAGTTGAATTTAAAATAGAAAATTGCTAACATTTTTTGGTAGTTTAAATAAATTACTTTTATTGAGATGTGATTGAATCTGTGGTGATGGTTTAATGCTAGTTTGATAGAACTTGGGTTAAGAGAACCTCTATTCCCATTTTTGTCAGTTGGTCTTAAAATAACAATGATAATACAGTAACTTTGAGCTTCCAAATATAAATTTCATTGATAATGAAAGAAGAGGTAAAGGAAATAGAGAAACATTTATTACTCCATTCATTCCTGCTTTTGCATTATAAGTAATAAAGTAGGTTAATGAAATTTAACACTGAGGGAACATTAGGAAGAGACAAATAAGTACTGTCTTGTGACTTGATAGTAATTGGATATAATTTTAGTGACTTAAAACTTTCCAAGGCCCTTTTTTGTTAATAATATAAATATGAAAAATATGACTCCTGCTCAATTGAAAATGGTCATAAAGCAAGGCATTATAATGTCAAAATTATACAAACAAATAATAACAGTTGGAGTGTGTAAGAGGATGCTAAGTGTGAAGTGTGTAAGAGGATGCTAAGTGTGCTAGAGAGTTGTTATCCTTTGACATCTGCTCCACTGTGAGTGAGACAGAGGGAACGATTAATGTCTTCCTCCTGCCCAAGGATGTACTGCCATTCTTCTGTGATCCCATCCGTCTCCAGTGTACCCTGGACCCCCTGGAAGTTTTATTATCTGTTAACCAGAGCTGCCATGGGCTGAAAATAGCCCTTTTATTTGCAGGGGTAATGGAATAACTTCTCAAGAAAATTATGCCTTTATTGTGTTTTAAAATTATGCTTCAAAATGCTTAAACACTTCTCAGTTGGCTCTCTTTTAAAACTTCAAGCAGAAGGGTTCTTTGTTATAGGTATGGAAAGCAATTCTGTGTCATTTGCATTATGGCTTTACATACACGCAAGGAGGATGAACTGTGTTTATCAGTAAATTAGTAGCAGCACTATGGCAATAGTGCAGGTTGGGAAGTCTTTCAGTGTGCCTCCCTGTAAAGTATCCCATTGATTTCCTGTAAGATGGAGCAGTACTCTCTTACCTCTTCTTAGTACCCTAGTTTCCCAGGTTGCAAAAGTGAAAGCATTCTTGTTGGGAAGCTGCTTCCTCTAAATCTCATCCAACCCTGCGATTTACAGAAGGGATGGTTCCAGCAATTACCTTTTCTCCTCATAGTGATGCTCTGTATATTTAGAGCTTTTCTTTATTATTAGAGTTGAAGGAAATTCCTGTGCTGGAGGATCCATTTATGCCATCGGGGAAAGATACTTTGGGGATTGGTAATAGTTGGTGGTGAGAGCAATGATGTTGTGACCTCAGTAGTTTTGATGAAGTTAATTGATGCTAAAGGAGCTTTGGACTGGTTGGACTGCCATTATTTAATGTGAACTGAGCGCTCTGTGTTTTGAACACTAAGGTAGTAAGTGTGAATAGTGAGTGTGTGATTGAATCCCAATATGTGAGTCCATCCACCTGTACACACTGGCCAAAGGAAATAAATGCTCAGAAGTTAGCGGTGGAATTAGGAAGTAATTTATTATTATAGGATTGGCCCATCCATAGAACGTGCGAGACCATGCCCTGAAAGACCCAGCTCCGTGATGGTGTGTAGCTTGCAGATTACATATGGCAAAATCATAAAACTCCATGGATTAGGGAGATTGGGGTCATGTTAGGAGCTCATTGGTTGCAGATGAGGTAAGTGTAATAAATCGTTTCTTCAGGGCTTAAGGACAGCTTTGAAGTCTGTTCTCTGGTCTCTCTGTCTGGTTTCATGGGAAAGTAGCCAGGAGGTTGTTCCACCTTAGGGTTCAGGAGCTGAAACATAACTTAATATCAAGATGTTATCTTCAGGTTGCCAGAGGTCCAGACCTGCGACCATTAGTCCTGTCTGGGTTTTGTCTTCTGCTGCCTCAAGGGTTAATGATTATTTAGGGGAAAGTCCAGATCTATGAGGTGTGTGGAGAGAGAGAGAGGGAGGAAACAAATGATTGCTGATGCTATAGTCCCAAATCACATCAAAATCATGAAGACTCTCAATTTCAAGGGGCTGACCTGTTTTATTGAAACACATGAAAGGGAACGTTGTGTTGTACAATGTATGACCCAAGGATCTAGAGTATATGCATTCTAACAAATCAGTGAGCAAATCCTTTTAGATTCATTAGTGCAGTGTAAGTCATCTCCTATTCTTGGCTGGATTATAGACTTTGCATTTTTTCTTTTAGTTTAAATGGTTCAATAAAAGTATTTTAATTCTATTTCAATATACTTTAATATAGTGGTTTTGGTTATGTTTTCAATTTTCCTTATTATATATGCTTACTCAAGTAATTTCTAGGACTTTATGATATTCCATTTAGAAGTTCGAACTAACATTAAAATTTTCTTGGAGACTAGAAGGCTAAAAGATTTTGAAAGCTCGTAGGATTTTTACTTTTGTTGTTGTTGTTTTACTGGCTTTAAGCTAGTGTAGCTTGTTTGGGCCCATAAAGAAGCAGATGGACTAATAGAACTATTTCAGGATCCCAAATAAATGCATTGAATACTCTGGGAAGTTTTGTAAGCAATGAGTTTCTTCATTATTAACATACAAGTATTATCTTTTAAAAGAGTATAGAAAACAATGGGATGACAATAGAGATATTCTTCTGCAACTCATTTTTTAACCTATATACTTGTAGACATTTGATATCTCTTCTTCTCTCCCCTCCTTCCCCTCTTTAAAGCTGTGTAGCCCAGTACTTGTCTGTTTGGAGAGATGAGGCATGTGAATTGTCTGTGGCAGGTGTTACATTTCACAGCCACCCAAGATGTTCTTCAAACCCATTCAATCTTATTGTCCTTGTGGTGCTATTAAGCTTGGAGGGTATACAATGTTTGCATAGTATCCTGGCAGTTTATTTCAGGGTATCAGTTTGAGCTGTCTCTAGTTTTAGAACTATCCCAAAGTGTGTTGACTCTGTTGGATCCAGTACATTAGGAGTGGGCATATGAGGCTGACTAGGAACTGTAATGATTAAGGTGAAGAGCCGTTTGGGTTGAAGCGATCCTTGGAAGCCTTTCATCCCTGACTGAGATTATTTCTCCAAGGAGCCTCATTTGACTCTAAATTCACAGATCCTTTTCATGACCACATGCTTTGGGATAATGTGAGCTAGGGACTGCAGTCTTAGGTTTAATTTTAAGCTACATTAAGGTTGAGCCACCCATTTCCTCCTGTATGCACCTTCTGCAGCTTCATTACCAACTAAAGTTACCAGTAGACTGCTGCTTCTGTATCTCCAGGCCCTGTCTCTCACCTGGGTATCAGGCATGTCCCTCTTAGATGTCACAGGTCTAGAAGATTCACTGCATCTAAAACTATATTCATTGTTTTCCCTACCTTCTAAGCACTCTCCTTTTGGGTTTCCCCATTAAGACATTGCTGTCCAGCCTTGCCACATTCTTTGAGTCTTTTTTATTTATTTATTTATTTATTTTTAATGTGCGTAGTTCCCTGGCTGGGAATCGAACCCAGGCCGCAGCGTTGATAGCACCAAAGCCTTAGCCACTACACCACCAGGGAACTCCCCACATTCCTTGATTCTTCCATCGTTTTCATACTTGAACTTGACATCAATTAGTCTTTCTGGTTTTCTCTATTCTTAAATATCTCTTTAATGTCTTCTAATTTCTGTTCCCATTGTCTGTACGTTTCCTAGAACAGATCCTGCAACGAGATCCTGAACATTCTCCCTGCCCACTGCCTAGCTCTTCTCTACTAATTCTACAAGCCAAGAAGTAAAATGTTTAAAATACAAAGATGAACTGTGATTCTCTATTGCCCTGAAGCTAAAGTTTAAATACTTTAATGTACACATATATAAATACAGTATATGGTATATAAATAATTATACAGAGAGTACCAAAAAAATGTATTTACTTTAAGAAAGGAAAAACTGTATTAAAATTGTAATGCTCAATATACACCGATAACAAAAGATGAATACAAGTCATATTTGACTTCTGCAATTACAAGAGGTGCTCAAAGTGGTCACCATCAGTGTCCAGACACTTTCGATGACAGTAAACTATCGCTTGAGCAACAATGGCCAAAGTGTCCTCTTGTATCACTGCTCATGTTGTTTCAATTTCTTTCCGAAGTACCACCCATGTAGCCAGTTTTCTATGGTACATATCACATCCTTTAAGGTCCCCCATAGGCAGAAATCAGGGGTTGTTAAGTCAGGAGAACTTGGGGTAAACTCAGTGTTCTCAAATTTCAAACACCACTTCAAAATGGTCTTGTGTTCCTCAAACAACAGTCATGCTTCCACTATTTTCTATGACTGCCCTGCCTGTCACATGGTGACGCTAGCATTCATTTGATTAACGCTGTCTTTTGAGTGAGTGTCATATTACACATTGCTGCCATAATTCAATTCAACTTTGAAAAGTAATACATAGATACACACACACACATATATATATATATTTGGTACCCTGTATATGTATAGATCAAGTTCATTGCTTCTTACTGGTATATAATATTTCAGAGTGAGACTTTTACTAGGTTGTACAACACCAGGGGTCACTGTTCATCTTTTATTGTGTGCGAATAATGTTCCCCTAAGAGTTGTGCAATGGGTAATTTTGGACATTCCTTGCATTTTATTTAAACATTTGCTCAGGGATGAACATCTACATTCCTGATCATCTGTGCTACCAGAGACATTCTGATGACTATTCCATACTGGGTCCTGTGTGAGAATTTCTTTGGGGTGTATATTCAGGAACAAGGATGCTAGGTCATAGCATAAGATTCTAGGGTATTGCTTAATTAGTATAAAATGTTTTTCCCAGTTTATATTTCATTAGCACAGCAAATTAGCATTTATCTAATGTTTTAATTTTTACCAATCCAGTGAAAGAAAGTGATACTTCATTGTTTTACTTTCTAACTTTGTATTATATGATGGCTAATGCCTTTGAGAAAAGCTTTGTGTATTTTTAGTCATTGGGGTTCACTCTCCTGTGAATTACTTATTCATCCTTTTACCTGTTCCTGTAGGGTTTCCTTCTTTACTCTCGGGTTCTTTGTATATTCCTGATAGGGTTCTGTTACCAATGTTAGGGGCGTGATGGATTGTCATTAATCCTCCCTCTGGTTTTCTTTCCTTGTGTTAGAGGCTAATAATGTAAAAGTGATCGTTCTGAGTCCCTGAGGTTATGTTTCAGATGTGGTTTAGGTTTGGTGAGTTTGTGCCAGATTTGGAAGACCTAGACGAGGGTCAGGACTAACGTCCATGGTTCGCATTGTAAGCACAGCGGGAGAACTCTCCATTTCCTCTGGGGCGGCGTCAGCAGAGGTCTGGTGTCCCTGAGGTCAGGTGTGGCGCGTCCCTGTGGCTGGTATGGCATAGCACAGTTCTGGGACGGGCAGCAGAGGCAGCAATCAGAAATGGGGCTTCCTGATCCTAGCAGTGGAAGCGTGCCCTTGGAACCCAGAACCTCAGATCAGAGAAGAGGCCACCGCTTCTTTGGTGGCTTAGTTCTAGTATGTAGTTTTAGTATGTAGTTTCTAAAAATATTCTAGAATTTTTTCCTTCATCCTTAGCAAGATTCTGCAAAACAAGTAATACAGTACGTCTCTCCCTTATTTGAAGTATTTGCAGTGGATTCAGTTCTATGTATGTAATCATTGAAGTCTTAATATATTAGAGTCATTTTTTAGGTATAAATACCTTCCCCTAATATTTCTTCCCTCTTGTAAATTTGTTGTGTCCTTAGTTGAACAGAAATATGTTTTTCCTTTTCGTGTTGAGTTTTATTTTTTATTAATTTGTTTTCCCACCAGCTCCCCAACCCCCTCCTCTCTGGCAACCATACATTTGTTCTTTGTATGTAGGAGTCTGTTTCTGTTTTGTTCATTTGTTTATTTTAGATTCCACATGTAAGTGAGATCATATGGTATTTGTCTTTCTCTGTCTGACCTATTTGACGTAGCATAATACCCTGTAGGTCCATTCATGTTGTCCCAAATGGTAAGATTTCATTCTCTTTCATGGCTGAGTGATATTCCATTGTATAAATGTACCATATCTTCTTCATCCAGTGGTCTATTGATGAGCACTTAGGTTACTTCCATATCTTGGCTACTGTAAATAGTGCTGCAATGAATATGGGAATGCATATAGATTTTCTAATTGGTATTTTGGATTTCTTTGGATAAATACACAGAAGATAGTTAGTTCTCTTTTAAATTTTTTGAGGAACCTCCAAACCATTTTTTATAGTGGCTGTACCAGTTTCCAATCCCATCAATGGTGTATGAGGATTCCCTTTTCTTAATTTTTCTCTACATTCTCATCAACACTTATTTTTTGTTGATTTATTGATGATAGCTATCCTGACAGGTGTGAGGTGATAGTTCATTGTGGTCTTAATTTGCATTTTTCTGGTAATTAGTAATGCCAAGCATCTTTTCATGTGTCTATTGGTCATATGTGCGTCCTGTTTGGAGAAATGTCGATTCAGGTCCTCTGCCCATTTTTAAATTGCATTGTTTGTATTATTGGTGTTGAGTTGTATGAGTTCTTTATAGATTTAGGATATTAACACCTTATCAGATGTATCATTGGCAAATATCTTCTCCTATTCAGTAGGATGCCTTTTTGTTTTGTTGGTGGTTTCCTTTGCTGTGCAAAAACTTTTTAGATTAATACAGTCCCATTTGTTTATTTTTTGTTTTGTTTCTCTTGCCCCAGGAAATGGACCATCTTATTACTAAAAACAGTGTCAGAGAGTTTACTTCCTATGCTTTCTTCTAGGAGGTTTATGGATTGGGGTCTTACATTTCAGTCTTTAATCCATTTTGAGTTTATTCTTATATATGGTATAAGAAGGTGATCCACAAATGTTATTAATATTTTAATTTTGTAGGTGTTTTATACTCAACATGAATAAAAATTTCAATTATTTAACATACTTTAAAAGCATCATTTAAACAACTGTATAATACTTTTTGATTGAATCAGAAAGACACCCATTCCTTGGTTTTTATTCCATGCTTCTCCCTGGTTTGCCTTCTGCATTTCGGGCTGCCTTCTAATGACCTTCATCTGGTCCTGTCTTCCAACTAACCCTTGCAAACTAAATGCTCTTTTCCCCAACTCCACAGGCTTCATAGTTAGTGCATCTTAACAGCCACCTGCAAGAATCCATACATGTTGGTGACTCCAAATTCAAATTTCTGGTTCAGACCTCTCTTGTGAATTCTAGATGCCTATTTCCTGTTGCCTTTAGAAAATGCTTATATGGATATGGGAGCAGATCTAATGAACTTATCTTTCTTCCAAATCCAGGTGTTCCCTAATTTGTTGCCTGTCCAGGTAGGTGGTAATACCATGCAACAAAACCCTTCACCCAGTTTCTTAAGCCAAGAATCTGGCAGTTGTTTAAGTTAGCCACGTTCCTCACACTTCCTCCTCTTATTCTCTTCCTCAGTCACAAAGTTCTGTTAAAATGTACCTACAAAAATTAAAAACAGAACAAAACTTATACCCACTTTTCCAGAATTTTTCATGTTCTTCTCAGAATTATTATATGTCCTTCCATGGACTATCAGGACAAATAAAACTTGAGATTTACATTCAAGCAGAAAATTGAATGTAGTTAATGTTGGAAATAAAACTCCAGTGTTGCAGACACTCAGAGATTCGAACATCTGGGCAAGACAGTTTTACTTCCGCAGAAGAGTGCGTAGCAGCACAACGAGATTGAGACCGCAGGCACACCTTGTGGAGACCTGTGCCACTTTGTATCCCTGACACAGGCTTAATTCAAGCTATGTCTTACCCTGTTGACTAGGCTGTGTCTTACCCTGTTGACTAGGGTTTTGACCACGCAATCCTGTCCTTACCCGATTGGCTACTTCACATTTTATGTTGCAGTTTGGTGGTGGTGGGGGTGTGTATAAGGGAGTTACAAAGACAAAGAAAATTCCAAGGTGGCTCCTGTGACTCGTGTAAACAGGATGAGATGGGGGAGAGAAGGGGTTTGAGCAGGCACATAAAGATATGGAATATCCCTGGCAAGTTTCTAGCTCTAAGTGGAGACATTGGACTCGAATTCAGAAGAGAAGACATATATTCCCATAATTCATATCTTCCCACAATTCCCTGTTTCTTTTATTGGATTTCATCACTCTTCAAATTCCTTCTGGAGGAGATGACTGGCAGCAGGAGGGGTGTCTTCTGGGGGGAGCAGTCCGCACATGTGAGACATTCTCATTAAAATGTTGGCTTTCAAGCAAAAACAAACAAAACAAAAAACAAAAAACTAAGCAGTGGGACTGCTTGTTAATGCTGTTTCTATAAGCCTTTGAAGCAGTCCTCTAATACAAGGTATAAACAGCATCCTATTAATATCAGTGCTCCAAATACAGTAATAAGGGAAGTGAGGACTGGGGTCAGAAGTCCCTTCCATTTCCCAAACCATTCTTCTGTGAGGGCAGTAATGGGATCATTGGTACCTGAATTTTCAGCAAGTTCATTAGCTAGAGTTGTTAGTCCCTGTAATGCCTTAGTGATGGTGCCTTCGGGAGCCGTGTTATTGGGGATGAAAGTACAACATCGGGTCCCTGTCATCATGCAGTCTCTACCTTTTAACTGCTCGTGTTTTTTCCCCCAAACTCACTTACCTTCTGTGATTGTCTGTCTTGGGGCAGGGATTAATAGAAAAGGGTGATATCAGGGTGGTAATTACTCCAGCAAGATGTGTCCTAATGGAGGGGTCCCAAGATCCCCTCCCTTCTACCTACCTGCCTTTCCTCTTGAGAGGTGTCATCCCCTAAATCCCTTGAGGGATGGGAGGTCTCATCTTCTGTACCTACTTCCTGCTGAATGTGGCCATTGTCCCTATCTGTCAGGTGTTCACAGAGCTCTCATCATATCTGATCTAAAAGGGGGAAGGGGTCTTGAGATCCACCTGGGAGATTGTGTTGAAAAGTATTAACCTGAAAAGCAGGCCTCAAAGCCACTGATGTAGGGTGGCTACATGATGGAAGGTTTGTTCAGCTCCATGGAGTTTGTATCCAGTTGACCATTATCTATCCAGGAATGGCCTGGGGATGATGTAATCAACAAGCACAGATCTACAGCCACCAGGATCATTAGCTAAAGTCTAGCAAACACAGCTAACTGAAGTTTTGTCATTACAAATCATGAATTTTAGGATGACGAACTAAGGTTGGAGACAGGACATTTTGGGAGTGCAGTAAACAAATACAAATTACACGTTTTTCTGAATGATTAACTCAAGCTGGGGCAAAGGATATCTGGGAGATATGGGCTAACGGCCTATTGTTTATATTTTGGGGTAATTGTCTAAAGCAGGAGGCAGGATGAAGACATTCCATGGTTCAGGCTAGGAGCAATGTAATGTTTAAGCTAGAGATAAAGGAAAACTGAGAGGGTGATCAATGCTAGGGACTAGCAAAAATGAGGAGCTAAGGAACTAGGGAAGAGGGGTCTAAAAGTTTCTATAGGAAGGGGCTCTTTCATTTGATCCATGTCATTTTCCCCCTGTCAGTAGTAGGGTCTCATCTATGGGGCTAATTTAAGACGAAATTGGTCACCAGGTCGCTGGAGGAAAATTTCAGCTTTTGGTTGTGGTGTAGCTGTTGGCATCTAGTTAGTAAGAGATCTGCAAGGGGGAGCACAGTGAATGCAGCAGCAAGATAGGATTCCTATGACGGTAAACCAAAGAAAGATGAGAAACGTTTCCTTTAAATCAGCAAAGTTGGGGAGCCAGGAAGTAAGGAAGGAAAGATCAAGGCTAAAAAAAACCTCTTCTCTCTGTCTGCTATTAGTCACTATTTTACGAATTTGTTTGACCTTGCCTTCAATTAACTGTGAGGAGTCCGAGAGGTTATAACAACATAGTCTTTTATATTCTTCATATCCATGATTGTGCCTTAATAGCAGGTAATCTATAGAAGCTCTGTTTTTGAGAATTGCTTCTCTGACCTGTTCTAGCTCTTTTCCAATGGCATGGATGGCCTGAAAGGTTGCACTTAAGGCTTTTGCCATGGAGCAAGCCCTTTTATTAATTTCTACATTTAGGGCAATAGTCATTGCTGGTATTACAGACAGAGATAAAGCTGTATGTTTAGCCAGACTGAATAAATGCAGGTCACTGTTACAGTTAGAATCTAAAGAGAGTTCCCTGTGAGATCTAGTTTGGTGAGACTCTGGGGCAGAAAGACAGTTAATTTTCCTAGGGCACAGGGCCCCCCAGTGCTATAAGCTGGTACATAGGAACGGACAGACTTCCTGCTATGAGAAACTGTCCAGCAGGCAATCTGATGTGTGCATTTGCATAGCTGATTGAGGTTGTGGAGTTGCAATTTAAACTTGTATTGGCTGTGACATTAAAACAATGCTTAGTGCAGGCAACAACTGTTACTTATTCTTCCACTGGGGTCATGGCAGAGACTTTGAGAGGAAACGTGGTTTATCCTTTTAAAAGTCTGATTGCCTTGTTTTACTTTTTCTCTAAGGTATAGGCCACTGTCAAGAAACCCAAATCTATTTTTACAACCGAGAAGGTTTTAGAGGAATTAGGTCCAGGGTGAGCAGCTGAGACAGTAAATGGCTCCTAATTGATAACAGGAGTCACCCATAGTTCCTCCTGTCATAGCGGTGGTCGTCTTGTTGGGAGCTGCTAATTATCTTAGGCCCTGTCAGTTCATCACAGCCATTTGTGGAGAAGTAGGTTTCTACTCCCTTCAGAACAGGGAACAATCCCTCCTCTCTGCCCTGTAGGCTTGCATAGTGGGCACAGCTGCTTCAGAGGACTAGGGTGCACCTTGTTTTAGAAGTCTGGGCTTCTGCACCCGAAGCAGGCTCCTTTACCTGGTGTTCTTCTTCTGGGGTTCCCGGGGTGGCCCTGAGGTGACTTTAGCCTTAGTCTCTCTTTAACTGTGGCCAAAAGTCTGGCCTGTCTGTGGTCTTGTTTTGGTCTCACTGTTCCGTCCTCGTCTTCCCTGTCTCGGCTGCTAACGTCTTTGAAACAAATTTCCTTGACCTTCCTTAGGACCTGAGCCTTCTCGTCAGGGATGTAACAATAGGTCAGAGAGATTTTAAGCTTGTTTCATTTAACTACATGTCAGAACTTCAAGATTTTCTCTTCACAAACCTACAACTTCCTTCGTCCCTCTTAGTTAGTCTATCTTTTTCTCCTCATTCAGAAATAACTATCTTTATGACTAATTGCTTTCTTTCAGTTTCTTCAAAAATGTAGTTATACCTTCTTAAAAACACATCTTTTTTTATATATTAATTAGCATTTCTAACACTCAGAACCTTAATTTTACTGACAACTAAAAAGGCAAACAATTAGTATTTCTATTAGCAAATTTACAAACACAAAAAACTATTAGCAACTTTAAAGAAGACACAAGGTCTTGATTTGTCCTCTGCAGTTTTAAGGAGGCTAAAACACTGTCTTGAGAGGCTTGATTTTAAAAGTGTCTTTTTTTTTTAACAGAAGAGTGAAACAAAAAGGCAGTTTATTAAAAGGAAAATAAGATGAAACAAAGAGAAAACTTATTAGCAGTAGAAAGTACCCTCCTGAGAGGTAGGAGCCCCAAATAACGAGGCTTTGGTAGTTTTATTTTCTTTAGTTCAGGCATTATCATTCCGATACTTTCATATTAACCTTCATGGACTGTCTGGGGAATTTTTGTCCTAATTCTCATTTTCTCTAGGGATTTTTTTTACTCATAGTACTTCCCATCCTGGCTTCCTGGTTGTGTGTTCTAGTCTAGAGGTTCAACCCACCTTTATTTGGAGGTTTCTTACTCTCTTGCTTTTGCTTTATCTCTTTCTGGCCACTTTCCTAGCGGGAATGTTAGACCCCTCTTAGCAACTGGCGGGTTGGTATAACCCCCCGACTTGGATCGAGCTGTGAGCCAGCCCGATACTGTCCTAAGCCCTATGAGGTGGCCTTGGAACTGCGGATTGAGACTCCACATTCATTTCATGTCCAGGGCACATCTCGGTCACACACGCATGGCCTCCAGGATGTCCCAACAACGAAGAAAATACTTCGTCACCCCTGCATGATGTTATCTGGTCACCGCGGTGCTTGCCCAGGCCTTTTTCCTGCATTGCTGAGAGCCCGGGTTCGTTGGCTGCCTTGGGAGGCTCTTGCTACCTCCTTCTGAGGGCCGGTAACCAGGCGGCGGGGCGCGCCTCCTCAGGGGAGAGGACCAGAGTCCCTTCCCAAAGGGGAATGTGGTATCCCAGATGAGCCCCCATACTTGTTGGAAATAAAACTCTGGTGCCTCAAACAAACACCCAGAGATTCGCATATCTCGGCAAGGCAGTTTTTACTTCTGCAGGAGGATGCGCAGCAGCACAACAAGGTTGAGACCGCAAGCACACTGGGCGGAGAGCCACTCTGCTTTTTATCCCTGACGCGGGCTTAATTCAGGCTGAGTCTTACCTGTTGACTAGGGTTTTGACCGCGCAATCTTGTCTTTACCCAACTGGCTAGTTCATATTTTATGGGGGGGAGGTATAAGGGAGTTACAAAGAAAATTCCAAGGTGGCTCCTGTGACTGTGTAAACAGGATCAGATGGGGGGCTGGGGTGGGAAGGGGAGCACCTAAAGATGTGGGATAACCCTGGCAAGTTTCTAGCTCCAAGAGGAGACATTGCACCCTTATTCAGAAGAGAAGACATATATTCCCATAATTCATCAATCCCCACATTAGGATGGAGGAGCTGTGTTTGTTAGTAGTTTGTATGATTCAAATGAACTTAAGGGAGGCTGTCCCTTACAAATGCACAGTTTTGGAATGAGTGGTCAGTATGGAGAGGAGCAATTTTGCTATTCATGATTTCACCAGAGATGCTGAGAGACTAGAAGAAGTTCTGTGGAGGTGGTCATAGCCCTGGAGAGGCTGAACTTGATGACCACTGATGTGCCTTTCAACTGAAAGAGCCAATGATGTTTGACTTCAAAAGTAAAAGCAGCAGCCTTAGTTTGTATGTCTCATTTCTTTGATTTGAGTTGCTTTAAAAATGTTAAAAACTAGGTATTTTAGAAGCCACCATTTATTCAATTCACTTTTATGGATTTAACTTAAGTAAAATTAAGTTTTTTCTTTTAAAGCGTTTTTCTTCTGACATTCTTACAAGTTTTCTCTTTGAACTTCGATTTGGTTCATGATCTTTTTAAAAAGTACCAAAGAAATCCATAACTTAACATAGGTCCTGAAAAGGGGTTGGTAATCTTTGCCATATATGAGTATGTTCTGTGATAGTCCTTGGGCAATTTTATTAGATTGATTGGATTAACTCTCTTGGCTTATTTTTGTCATATATTAGCCCCTTGATTAATTGAAATAGTTATATTCTGTCCTCTTCCCCACAAGAAAAGCCTTGATGGAAGCCAAGATGGAACTTTATATAAATTTTAATAGACTGTAGTCTGAACTGTCTCCTGTTTTATTGCAATTGATGTTGAACACATTTTTTGCTGGTCTTCTAGATATTCTCAGTGTGTCAGGTAACAAAATGCATCCAGAGACAGGGAGCTTCCTATGCAAATGTCTGCCTCAGTGCTGTCTGTAGGTCCTGTGAGATCTGATTGCTCCAGAGCTTGGCCCTCCCTTTTGTCTGAATCCACGATGAGCTGTGGTTACCTCTGCAGGTAGGGCCCGTGGGTTCGTTATCCTCATGTGGCATGACCTGTTTTTCCTATGATTGTCCAGTCATTTGACTTCAGTCCTGTCCTCTTTTCTTGAGATGATCCTAGCTATTTATACCAATGAGAGTTTTCCCCTTACTGTAAAACTTGCAGCATTTTGGATCTGAAACTAGACATGTCACTTTCTCTGATTGTAAATGGCCTTACCTGTATTTTCTTATTTAACTAGAATAGGCCATCAATATATGATGACATATAATATGCGATATTACTGTATTTACTGACATTGTAAACTTAAGCAATTATCATTAATGTCTAACTCTAGATGTGCTGGTCAGCAACCTCATTTCCTATTGTTATTTCAATTGATAGATAATATAGGATTTCAGGGGAAGTTCATTAGATAGATATGTCTGAGCTTTAAGATCAGAAAAAAGTTTAACATAATGAGACTTTTGTTTCTCATCTTGCATAAAGTATGGCCTGGAAGAAACAGAAACACATGTTGATGCCTTTCAAAATATAGGAATATATATTAATTTCTTCCTTCAACTATTACAAACCACATAAAAGGAGAAAAATTATCAATGATGTGTTTGAAAGCTATAAAAATATAAATATAAAACAGCTGATTTTAAGTTAATGCTAATAATAGGCCCTACAACAACACAAAACTTAGTTTGCCCTTTTACCGTGTATGACTTGAGATACATTACTCAAATATTTGGACTCTGACTTTTTTACAGGCAAAATTAGAGGATTGAGCTAAAAATACTGAAAATTGAAAGTGGTGGATTTTTAGTGAGTAACTTAATCCTAAACAACAGGAAGTTATTATTTGAGACGCATGAAAACAGAAAGTTACATGCATCATCAAGACTACTGGGAAAGAAGTGTGTTGTCCACATGGGATCGGGGGTCCAGTACTGAAAGTTTCTCTTCCTGTGGGACACTTCATTGTGTCCAGCAGGTGGAGAATGAGCCAGAGGCTCTCTCTGTTCCGTTATTAGTAGTTAGGAGCCAGTCCTCTGCCCCTCTTCTATAAGAATATCCTACCAACATTGTCCTAATTACTATATTATTACTTATTAAGGATGTTTTTTTCATGATTATTTCTTCTGGTGGACCTAGGACATTCTTGGGCAAATGACAGACTCTTAAGTGTTTGGTTGTATCTTAGCTTTGCTGAGATATGCTGAGGATGTTTAATTAAGATAGCAAGTTCTAAATAGACTGCATTTTAAAGTGTTCCTTCTTGAGCTTTGGTCATTGTAACTAGATTGTTAGCCCCTGCAGAGTGCCAACCACGTGGTCTGTTTCTTTTCTATCTTAATACAGAACGTCGGTCAGAAGCTTTTCCCAGAGATGCTGGCCCATGCAGAAGTGGAAGATTTCTGGAATAAAAATTAGGAGAGCAGCATGTGGATCCAGTTTTGGCACTGCCACTTTCTGGTCTTATGACCGTGGGCAGATTCTAGAACCTATTCATTCCTGTTAGTTTCTTTGAAGCTGTGATGATAAATCCTTGCTCTGCTTCATAAAACTGATAGATGTGGAAATGACTTTATGTTGTGTAGTTCTGTCCAAATAAAAGATTTTCTATTTTTTACAGTGTCACTGCTCACCTGTCCAACAGAACTCCAGTGCAGGGGCCGATGAGCTTACTTCTGCCTCTTGCAAAAGGGTCACTGCATTTGTTTTGATGGCAAGTAGCCCTTGTATAGGCTTCCTCCTGACTGTTGTTTCCTGGTTTATGTAGCCCTATGATTTTATTTGTAGATAGTGTGACTGCAAAGTTGATTCTACACGATACAGGTGAAACTCTTTATTAACCAGGATATACAAGTATACAAGGGCTGTCCAAAAAAAAATCCACCCATAAATGCCTCTATGTTCATGGCTGGATACTTTCCCAATAGCCCTCATATGTGGGGAGGGGATTAGTGCAGAAATAATTGAAGAATAGTAATGATTAGTAAATCTGATTGTCATTGGATGAATATTATTTTTAACACAAATTTAATAAATTTAGTAAAATAATGCATGTTTTTTTTTTTTAAACAGAGGTTAGGAATTATATAGCAAGCAGAGTTTTAGATAATATATTACCTTGTTGATATAATTAAAATCCACTGAATATAAAAAAAATTACTTGGTGGCCAAAGATATATTAATGTGTGATTGCCTTGCTTATTTTACTTTAAAAAATGCTTTTAAAATCATACTTTTTCTGCTCTGCCTGCTCTCTCCAGGAAGATGCCTTTGGTGTTTCAGCTCTAGCTGGGGAAAAGCAGTGTGCAATCTTAAGTAGGAAGGAAACGTGTGATCTTTTAGCCAGAAGGGAGTTATATATAAACAGCTGTCCTCACCCCCGGGTCCTTGATTGGTCCATCCTTATGCAAATGATGGCCTCAAATTCTGACAGTTTGATTGGTCCAAAGGCACTGGCCTGATTGGTCAGAATGAAACCACTCTGATTGGTCAGTAAAGATGCTGCTGCTGCTGCTTCTAAAGCTGTAGGGCTCCAATTGGATGAGGAAAGCCTCAGTTTTATTGGTTGAAATGCAATTCGAGGAACTCTTTAATAAGGGCTGGCTCAGATGTCAGGAGCAGAGAGCCGGCTGGCAGTCCAGTGGTGGATTCTCCCTGAAGTGTGGGTTGCAGGAGAGGCTCCTGTGTAAAAATGGCTGCTAGGCTATACTTTTAAATTTGAGCCTAGTTAGCCCCCAGGAGCCCTTCTTGATAGATTATCTTCTTTTTGAGGGCCCACACCTATTTATTTCATTTAATTCTCTCAACAATCCAATGATGTAAAGATTATTATTTCCAGTTATTAGATGACAAAACGGAGGCCTGAGAGAATCAC
This sequence comes from Lyroderma lyra, assembly GCA_004026885.1. Lineage (NCBI taxonomy): Eukaryota > Metazoa > Chordata > Mammalia > Chiroptera > Megadermatidae > Lyroderma > Lyroderma lyra. The sequence continues at coordinate 124,644 of PVJL010004030.1, forward strand.
TTGTCTATGGCCATGGCTCTGTAGAACATCCAAAACTGTAGAGAGTTTTTATAAAAACGTATTCGAGTGTATACCCAGAAGCAAAATCTCAACAGACCTAGAAAATACTTCTTAGAATGGCAGTTTGCACGGTTTTTGTTGTTGTTGTTGTTTGCTTTGTATTTAGAATTGAAATGTAAAGAAGATTACATGAAGGGTGGGACAAAGCAAAGCAGGGATTGGCTTATAGGACGGTTCACAAGATTATGTGCTGTCTTGAGGGTAGTTATGCTTTTTTCAAAGGTGTGTTAACTTAGATAAAAACAATGCATAGGGCTTGCCTAAGGCAAATGTAAACCTGTTGTTAATACTAAAGAAGTTGTAAGGCTGGGATATGACTGCTCACCATGACCTGCCCACTTAGGGATTTATGATCAGATCACCCTGTGAGATTATGTTCTGTAGAACCCCTTTTGTTGTCCACACTTCTCCCTTTTGGTTACAAATTAATCTGAAGGATGCATTGATGACCAACCTTGTGGTCTGATAGGTTCTTCTCACAGTGCTAGGAAGTCTCATTCCTAGGAAGTCTTGGTACTGACGTCGTCTTGTTGACCACTGGGGATGGGGCGACGAAGTAACAGTAAAATGTGAGTTGAGAGTGAATTTTTCCGAAAGGGGAAGGGGAGGTAAAGAGAAGGCAGTCAGTTCTTACGGCCTTCATTGTGAAAAAACAGTCTGGATCATTTCTAGCCTGTGAACTATCTATCATGATCTGTGTTTTGCCTTCTGTCTCAGTTTTTCTATATTTTGCATCTAATATAATGTTTACATAGCCATAAGGAGTATTAAAAGTTATTTTATACATTTTCAGCAATCATAAACTGTTGGACTGTATAGAAAAACCCAAAGAACAAGTATAACTATTATGATGATTAATATTATTAGCAGACAGGCAAAGAACCAAACAAAATGGTTTCTGAGTTCAACATTAATCTGTAGTTGTACAGGCCTACATCTGATGTCACTGGCTTCTCCTTCTAGAGCAGTTTTTGATATTGAAGGACAGAGGCGAGTGTCAGAGATGTGTGGATGTCCATTTGTGGTTAGGTATCTGTTTTAGACGAGAAAAGTGAATTCATGAGTTAACCTTTTTAAGTTTAGCTGCACATGGATTAATTAGGAATACCCGATAAGGTTCGAGGGAGTCTTATGTTTGATGTCTCTGCCAATTTCCTGGTTGTAAGCCATGGTTTTTTAAAGTTTTCATCTCCTGGGAACACACTGTGAAATGAATCAGTTATTAATTTATCAATTTCTTTAAGCTGGTTAGTAAGTCCTTGACAATGATGCAGAATGTCTCTTCTTAATAAGGTTCATTTATATGCCCCTTCATCCAGATGCTTGGGGTAACCAGTAACTATTTCATAAGGAGAAAAGGCTATGTTTATCAAAAGGGGTAGATCTCAGGTTGACAGCTTTTGAAATTTTAGCTAGTTGAGTTTTAATTGTATCAATGGTATGTCCCACCAATCTAGAGAACTGGGGGTGATAAGCACAATGAAATTGCTACAGAAGAGGCCAAATATTGCAAGTGGCTTGTATTATTTGCTCAGTGAAATGAGTCCCTCAGTCACTACGAGGTCTGACCATTAAGTTTGTGAACTCATCCTAGAAAAAGTGGTACGTATCTTATTGCTGAATATCACTGTGGTCATCTTCGAAGTACTCCCCTTGGGAAGCTGTGCATCAATGCCAGGGCCTAGTCTACCCTTCAAAGCAGTTTTGGAACTCTTTTTCTGGAATGGCCATCAGAGCTGTCATTGTATTACCCTTGATGTCCTGAATGTCATCAAAATATCTTCCTTTCAATAGTTCCTTTATCTTTGGATAAAGAAACAAGTCACTGGGGGCCAGATCAGCTGAGTCGGGAGGGTGTTTCAATATAGTTATTTGTGTGTTGGCTAAAAACTTTCTCATAGACAGTGCTGTGTGAACTGGTGCATTGTTGTGGTGCAAGAACTTGAGTTATTGGCAAAAAGTTCAGGTAGTTTTCATCTAACTTTTTCACACAGCTTTTTCAGTACTTCCAAATAGTAAACTTGGTTGACCGATTGTCCAGTTGGTATGAATCATAATGAACAATCCCTCCTATATTAAAAAAGGTTAACAACATAGTTTTGACTCTTAATTTGGACTGAGAACTTTGTTGGTTGTGTAGAATTGGCTGACTTCTGTTGTGCACTTTGATTCTTTGTTTCAGCATCGTATTGTTACACCCATGTTTCATCACCAGATAACATGGCCCAAAACATCATCTTGCTTCTCCTAAAGGTCTTGGCAAACTTGGACTCTCCTTTGCTTTTGTTCATCATTGAGCTCTTTCAGGACCATTTTTGCACACACCTTTCTCTTGCCAAGATTTTCAGTTAAGATTTGCCTGTTTCTCTATCAATGTTTACTTGGTCTGCTATGCTTGTCACAGTCAGCAGACAATTTTGATGCACAATTTGATGAATTTTTGCAATGTTTTCATTGGTTCTGCTTGTTACTGACTGCCCTGACCTCTCTTCATCAGTGACGCTTTCTCTCCCCTCAGAAAAATGTTTAATCCATTTGTACACTGCCATTTTTCTTTGTTTATTTTGGCATTATCCCCATAAACTTGGACTAACCTGTCGCTGATTGCATTTCCATTCTTGTCAAGTTTAACAAGAAATTTAATGTTTGTTTTCTAATTCAAGCTCTGACATTCTCACAACGGCACACAAAGCACGCAAGGACAATAATGAATGCCACTCAGCAAGACACCACCACCACGTGTTGACACAAACACAGCTGTGAGACACAGATACACCAAGGTTATGATACCTTACCGAGTTGCTTATTTAGTGCTGCCAGTGTAAGTGCAGGGTAACAAGTTCGCGAACTTAATTGTAAAACTTTGTATGTAACTCAGGGAATTGCCCACTTGGGAATTATTTTTTCTTAAAAAAAATTTACCTTATATCAAGGCTATTACTCTCCTAAAAGGAGGTGCCTCAACCCAATGAGAGAACATATACATCATAAATAGCATATATTTGTATCCTTAGGATGGTGATATTTGGATAAAATTCAATTATGGTACTTCAAATGGACCTAAGGGGCATGGGGAATGTCCCTGGGATCCGTGGAGTGGTTTTCCAGGGTTATATCTGCTACACACTTTATGAACTACAGTGGGAGGTTTCCAGTAATAGGGTTTACTCCATAAATCATCTAAATCATCTTTTTAGAACTCCAGTGCGTTAATTCATGTACATGTTGAAATATAGGCAATCTTACCTATAGGTAAGATTGGTTTTCCCTTCGGTCCAAACTGTATCTGTTTGTCTGGGTCAGAGTTTCCCCCTTTTTGTTGCCATGTCTTCTTTTCTTCTGTAGCCATCTTTTGGAATTGTAAAAGAGAGTCTTTTATTAATTCAGCAGGGAGCAAACAACTTCTCTGGTGTAGATAATTTGATTGCTTAGTGCTGCCTGTTTAGTTGTGGCATCAGCTAAATGATTTCCCTTTGCTTCCATGGTGGTAGCTTTAGGATGTCCTCAATTTTGATAATTGCCGTGGTCTCAGTTTCTGTAGGGTGTCTAATAATTCTGCAATGTGTTTTCCATCCTGTATAGACTGCCCTGAGGAAGTAAGAAGCCTCCCTGCTTCCATAACATCCACAGTCATGAACTCTACACCAAGGGCACAGCAACGATCAGTGTAAATATTGGCTGCTTGATCTTTGGCAATTGATAAGTGAGAGTTAGAGCAATTAATTTCGCTTGTTAGGCAGATCTTATTTCAGGTAAATAAGAACTCGCAATTACATCTACCATGGAAGTTTGCATATCCAGTTCAGTAATGTCCCTGTTCATCTTTTAGATGAGATCCATCTGTAAACCAAATTAAGTGAACATAATCAATAACTGTTTCCTTTAAATCATTCCAGGAGCAAGAAAGTGGTAAGTAACATGCAATCATAGGTGTCTTCATCTTATAAAGAAGGTAGTAAAGTTGCTGAGTTAAGACTATTGCATTGAGCTAAGGTCATATTAGGCACAGAAAGTAGGAGTACTTTGTAGGGAGCTAGTCGGCTGACTGAGTATTGCTGAGTATGGGTAGAGTTTAGCCAAGATCCAAAAGAGTGAGGAACGTACATGGTTAAAGGAGAGTCCACAACTATTTCTGCTGTTTGTTCCCTCATACAGGGAAGGAGCTCTTTTGCCACTGAGTCTAATTGCTGGCTGTAACAATGTATATAGGTCTATGATGCTCTCCATGATGCTCAAGTTAGAGCTGCTAAAAACGTTTCCATCACTTTCATGTAAAAAGGAAGAAAGGAAGTTATAATTAGGGTGTCCCAAAGCAGGAGCTTTAGATAGCCCTTCCTTTAGAGCTTACAAATTTTGTTTACTGAGGGTTCCATTGGATTGGATCAAGTTGATCTGACTTTAATAAGGCATATAGAGGTTGAACCGTTAATAAAAATATATAGAAACTAGTTGCAACAGTATCCAGTCAGTCTTCCAGACCCTCTTAGCTGTTTCTTAGTTCTTGAAAAAGAAAGGGATAGGATTCCTCTTAGTCTTTCAGGGTTAATTAGTAGCCCATCTTTAGACATAAGATGGCCATGGTATTTTACTGGGGGCAAAGAAAGAAAGCTTGTATTTTGAGAAGTTAATGTTCTTTTATAGCTAGCTAGCGGTTGTAATAAGTAAATTGTGTATATGAGTGTGTGTGTGTGTGTGTGTGTGTGTGTGTATTGAGTCTAGGAATGTCTTAGACCATGAAAGTAAATCATCCATAGATTAGAGTGGAATCTCTGAAAAATTAAACATCATTTAATCAATCTTCAGTATCTGAGAGAAATATATGAGAGTTTTTTTATATATCACTGGGAATTAACAGTCCAAGTAAACTGGTGATCTTTCCAAATGTAGTCAAAGAGATACTGACTGTCTTTTTCTACAGGAATGGTGAAAAAGGCACTACATAAATCTATTACTGAAAAATATTGGCAGTCCACAGGAATGTCTGATCATAAGGGTATGTGGATTTGGAGCCACATGATGTCTGAGAATAACTTTTTTATAGCTCTGAGATCCAGTAATACTGTTGTTTACTCCATAAAATCATCTTTTTAAGGAAGCCAGTGTGTTAGTCCATGTACATGTTGAAATCTCTGTCCTTTTCCTTTAGGTTTCTTTACTGGATAGGAGAATTCAAAGGATAGAGTTATAGGGGCTTGTACATGAAATTATAAGTCCCCCCCCCCCGCCTTTTTAGGATTCTTATGTGATGGGCTTAATTCCAGCTAGCATACCAGATCTTAAAGGATGTTGGTGGATACTAAGTACAGGCACAGTGTTGTCAGCAGTTACTATGACAGGAGTGGCTGACTTGGCCTTGCCACTATCTGTACTGGAAAGAGCCCAGAGTTCCATGGGAACGTCCTGCAACAAATGTTCTGCTCAAGCTTGTTTCCTCTCATGGAGGTTCCTTTAAAATCAGTTTTGCAGTTGGTTCATCATCTGATTAATTTAGTTCTAAATACATTTCATGCTTCTGAGAAAAGGATATGTGGGCATCATAGGTTTCAAGAAAGTCTCACCCTATCCAGTGAGTTGGGGGACATTTGACTAGCAAAAATGTATATTGTCCTTTAACATTCCCTAGCTGGAAGAGAAGACGTTCTGATTTTAAAACAGACATTGGTTGATTAGATGGCCCTACCATTTGTGCAGAAGCTTTACTGTGAGGGAGAGAGCGACGTAATTGGGTAGTGTAGCACCGGTTATCTCCAGGGGCCTTTGTAGTTTACTCCTTTGTGGTTATTTTCAGTTTCTCCTAAAATATTGGTAAGGAGAAGGGGAAATGCCCTCTCGCAATCCTTGGAGCAGCCATATGCTGGCTCCTGTCTCCTTTCTTTTTCTAAATCCCATTTCAGTTTTCTACAATCCTTAGATGACCTGGCTTTTTATAGTAAAAGCACAGTCTTCTTTCCCCTTGTTGCAAAGGCCTTACTTACTTGGAGGTCTGACCCGGTTGTGTAGATGCTGGAGCTGTAAATTTGTTATTTTTGTAGCTTTATCCTTTTTTTCCATTTGAATAGTTTTAAATGATTGGTCAGAGTGGCTAGTTTATCAGCATATGTGGTCGGTCAGTTTAATTTGTGTCATTTAATCAGAGTGTACAAACTCTTCATCTAATCCTTCCAGAAATGCTGAATTGAGCATTGGATCATTTTGATGAGCTTTAAAACAATCTGGAGACAATCCTAAATATTGTTTTAAGGGTTCTTAATAACATTCAATGAAATCAATATGGTTTCATCAGGTTTTTGCTGTATTTTTGCCCAGTCTATTTGCCAGGAAAAAAAAAACAAAACTATCTCAGGGATGGCTTAGGGAAGCCAGTGGGCTGATTTCCTGTGCTTTCCCCCACTGGTTCCTCTTCATTTTAAAAATCTTTCATAGGTGTTTTCCAGCCCAGCCAACCTGCTGCTTTGCTTTCTGAAACCAGTAGGTATGTTAGTTGGAACAGGTTGGAATAGCCAGAATCATACATATTAACAATTAATCACATTTTTTTTTGTGAACCCAACAGGGTCTTGGAGAGGATCAAAAAAATCTTTAGTTAAATTCTTTAATTCTGCTTTAGTCTGAGGAGAGGAAATTATTGCTGGTTCCCCTCATCCTGAGCCTGGCTTTTTTCTAAAGGGAGCTGGCAGAATTTCTGGGGTTTTTTAGTCTCTCCTGGCCTGGCTTTTGATTCTTATGTTCCCCTAGGTCAGTAAAGGGTGGTGGAGGAGTAGGTATAGAGCAAAGAAGGGGAAAAGGAGAAAGTGAGGGGCAAGTCTGGAAAAGGAAGCTCCGTACGTAGTGGGGTGTTGGCATTGAGCTGCTTCAGAAGACTTCCTTAGTTCAGAGACAGTCTCTGAAAGGTCCTTATTCACTTCCTAAAGAGAAGCAAGCTTATCTGTTCTCCTTTAGAGGCTTCTGTTTTCCATCAAGGTATGCCTTCCATTCATTTGGTTCAATTTTGGGGTCTTTTTTTCCAGTTGAACATTGCAAAAATTAATTTAGAGCTATCAAAAGAGCCCCTTTCAGCTATCTAAAGGTGATATCATTTTTAGTTATAGCTCCCTGTTACAGCAGATAGTCACAAGTTGAGAGTTTGCATGAATTGTACGTAAAACTCACCAGAGTCTAAAGAGGCTGACTCTTATGGGGCTTATCAGCCTCAGAGTCATAATTGCCCATGCTAATTTTTTTTATAGAGTTGAAACCAAGAAGCAGTTTATTAAAAGGAAAATAAGTGAAATAAAGAGATAATTTATTAAAAGGGGATGTACACTCCAAAGAGGTAGGAGTGGGCTCAAGCAGGCAAATGGCTCAAGAGCCTACCTATGCTAATTTTAATTTTTCTTCTGAGCCAATTTTAAAAAGCGGAAATTAAAAGCAGCCACATAAAGAACACCTCAAAGCCAGGAGCCACTACCTGAAGCAGGTAGGTTCGGGATTCCAAGAGAAGAGTCACCCAAGTTCACCCCATGAGAAGCAGGGAGCTGGTGGGACACGGGGTCTGGGCCTTCTTTGGAATCCTGCCAACTATGCTAAGTACACGTCAGTGTAAGAATGTCTAAACCTGGAGAGAATTCTTGTAACAGGTTGACTCAAACAGAGGATGCATCTGGAAGAAAGATCTCAACAGACTGAGATAAATGCTAACAAAAAATGAGTTTTCAGTTTCTTTTATGCCTTTGGAATTAAGGAGGAAACATAAGGAAGATTATGTGAGGGCGAGAGAAAGCAAGGCAGGGATCGAATTATAGGGTAGTTACGACTAGGTGCTCTCTGGAGGGTGGTCACGCTTTAGGAAGAAAGGTCTGAAAGCGGGTATGTCACCGGCCTGTTAACCTAGTTGCCCAGACACAATGGACAGGGCTTGCTTGAGGTAAAGATAAGCCTTTTACTGAGAAGTTATGTGCCTGGGTGGGACTACCCACCATGACCTACCCAGGTAGGAATTTATGGTCAGGTCACCCTGTCAGGTTAATTTCTGTAGCACCCCCTCTTCATCCACACATCTCATGAGGAGGTAGACCACAGACTTACTAAATTCAAGGGCTGAAGTCTCTGAAGACTGAGGGGGATAATGGGAAGAAGAGTGACGGGTATGCTGTCTTATACAGGGTAGTCAGGGAGTTCTCTCAGTGGCAGTGACCATCGAATAGAGACCTGAATAAAATGAGGGAGGGAGGGAGTCCTTGAGGTCTTTGGGGGGAGAGTGCTCCAGTGGGAGGTGAGGACAAGCTCGGGGCATTTAAGGCAGAGGTGACGACAGTGACAGCAGGAGGATGGGAAAGGCAGGTGGCTACTCTTACAGTCATAGTGGAGGTGTTTGATGTTACTCTGAGCATGATGGGAAGCCCTTGCGGGGAGGGTTTGGAGAAAGCTTTGAACTTAGGCTTCTGGAGGCAGACTGGTTTCTGATAAGGACAGGGGAGGTGGGTCTCTCTGTGGCATGGAGGAAATTCTGGCTGAAGCAGTAAGGATTTAAGGTCTGGGATGAGATATCATCTCCCTGAAACACGGTAGGATTGGTGGTGGAAAATGGGGCATTGAGTCAGTAGGTGAAGCGTTTAGTGAATGGGGAAACAAGGACTTGGTGGTAAGAGATCAGTGAGCAGCAGACAGGAGAAGAATGGCGGGCGCTCTAACTGATGGCAGTAATTTCAAGGGAGCTGTTGGTTCTGAAGGAGGATAAATTGCAGGTGCTCATGGTCATTGAGAAAGTCATCCTCTCACTTTCTCTCCCGAAGATATGTGGGATTTGACATAAAATGTCCCCATCTGAGAGGACAGAAAGAGGAAGACTCAAGGGGCAGCCAGGTGACTGGGAGGTTAAAGCAGGGCTTCTCATCCCAGGGCTATGTTGCCACCCACGGGACCTTTGGTAATGTCCGGAGTAATTTTTATTTGTTACAACTGGAGGTGGAGGGGTGGGGCTGCTGACATAGAGTGAGTAATGGCCAGTGATGTGGCTAAACACCCCAAAATGCATAGGATGGGATTGTCCCCCACAACACAGGATGATCCCACCCAAGGTGTCAGTGATGTCGCAGTGGGGAAGCCCCCGTGCAGGTCAGGAGTACTTGCTCAGTATAGAGCTGAAGTTCTCTGGGGGTTATATTTCTCTCTCTCCCACATTGTTTCATAACCTCTTGAAAATTTTTGCCTTGATACAGATTCACTCACACATACGTGTGCACACACATGGAAAGATCCTAGCTCCCTTATGTTATGATTATATGCAATATTTGAGTTATAGGAAAGAACTAATTAGTGGTGTGACTATTTTTCAGTCATACCATAACATTTGTGAAATGGCTACTGTGATGATAATTACTTGAGAATTAAGGGATGAGATTTCCTTGGTGTTTGGTTTCAATTAGTGCAGACAAGCTTAAGTTCTGTAGGGGAGAAAAATTATTTATTTCTCCTCAGAAAATGTCTAGGGAGGTCAAAGAAGGTTCTCTAATGACCTAAAGGAATGCGGAAAATAGAGAGGACTCTTTTGCCCTGCTTTGTCGTTCCACATATTAGAGGTAGATTTTGAAACAAAACAAACCAAAATAGGAAGAGGCACAAAAATTGCATTGGTAGTATCTTGACAGAAGTGAATATTTACTACATATTTGAAATTTAGACCTGAGTTTTGTACAGCCCCAAGCTAAGAAAATGCTTTTTACATTTTCAAATTTGTTACAAACCAAAACAAAAAAAAGAAAGTGCAACAGATTTTACATGGCCTTCAAAGACTGCAATACTTACAATTTGACCTTTTACAAAAAGTTTGCAGACCCCTGGTATAGACTGATGTTTCATTTCCCATTCTGACCTGGATGTGAATGAGTCTTTGTCACAGAATCACATTGTATTCATTCAGAAACCCTGAAAATCCTTATTGACGCGAGTGGCCAGGTTTGCAGGGTATTTGCTAGCTGTCAGAGAGTTATGTTTCAGTAAGGGAAGTAGACACGAAACAAATTGCACAGATAATTAATGAAAATAAAGGAGCTAGGTATGAAGGGTGCCTAAAGAGTGTGTGTGTGAGGCAGGGCATGAGGTGCTTTTAATGTACGAGGGTTGTCCAGAAAAACGTCCATCTATAAATGCCTCTGTGTTTCATACTACATGGCTGGATAACTTTCCGGACTGCCCTCGTGAATTGGAAGAATGAGTGTCCCCTTTCCACTCGAGGAAGCGACAAGAACTGAGGGGATAGTTGTGGGCCTGGAAGGGATCCTACAGGTACTCCTTCTTCTATCGTAGTGGGTCAGTGCGGAAACCAGCTAAGTAAATTTCTGGAGGATAATACATTATAGAGCCAGTAGTGTCAGAAATAGACGAGGGACTGATCAGTGGCTGTCAGCTCTGGCTACCTTTAGAATCAATTGGTGACCAATAGAAGGCTGATGCCCAGTCCTGCTGCTGGTCATTCTGTTCTCCCCCAGTGGGTCTGAGGTACAGCCAGGATGGAGATCCAAGGCATGAGGTGGACCCGGGCCCTGTAGGGTCCTCAGCCAGTGTCTTGTCCTTGAGCTTCTATTCTCTTATCTCTTTTAGGGAGATCATAATAACAAAACACGTCTGGACCTACTCTAGAGTTGTTTCTGAGGTGCATATGAGAAAATCTTGAGTTTCTCTCTATTGCTTTCCTCTTCAGGGTGACCTTTTTGCTGGTCAACTCTCACCTTGTCTTTGTCACACGTTGGTGCCTTTGCCTGGTTCCCTGCCTCCTCTCCCTGCCCCTCCCATCGCCATGCCTGAGAACGACTGTCAGCCACTGATATTTCCCAGCCCACATGCTGGTGACTAACTGTATCAGAGAGCCGGCCGCAGGGGAAACTAATGAGAGGAAGGAGGGTTACCCATGAAATCTAGAAGGCTGGGCCCTTCTTCAGATGGGAGCTGTACAGCCCATGCTGCGGGCCATCCTCTTAGGGGGCAGGAGGTATTTGGGGGGATGGGAGAGAAAACCAGAGCTGCCCTTTCCCATGTGGCCCTTTCCCAGGCCTCTGACTACAGAGTTTTTTTCTGGGCTTGAGAGGCTGTTTTCTGCGCATGGAGGTCGCCTTGGCAACTGTATTACTCACTGGCTGTTTCCTCAGCCGGCTCTCCTCTGGGAGAGCTCAGACAGGTGATCTGTCACCCCTCCCTTCTCAACCCCGCGTTTTTCACCCGCAGGGCGAACTCTGTTGGAGAAGCTGTTCAGCCAGCAGGAGAACGGGCCTCCGGAAGAAGCAGAGAAGTTTTGCTCGCGGATCATTGCCATGGGTCTCCTCCTACCTTTTAGTGACTGCTTCAGGGAGCCGTGTCATCAGAACGCCCAGTCAAATTCAGCTCCATTCGATGTAAGTGGAATTCACTTCCGGCGGTGAGGCAGGCTGTGGTGGAAATAGCAGTTGTGATGTGTATCTGTCAATCACCCCACAATTTAAAAACCAACATGTGATGCAAGCCTTCCCACCCTTAGCCTCTCAGCAGCTCAGTATGTCTGTTTCTACGTTTTCTTTTTTGACCTGGAGATTCTTAAGTAATATGTTGCCAAACCACCTTTCCTTAACAGATGGTCACAGTTTTCTAGCCTGCTTTAAGCAGAGATGATTTTAACGTGGCTCTGAGTCAGTATTTCTGACTTTGCTGGTTGTAGACATTCCTTCAGAAGTAGCTACAGAGGGCAAGAGCATTGCTCCCACTGGGCTGCAGGCCTCATTGTTATTTCATTGTGTTCATAACTCATCTGTGTACAAAATATTGACAAGAAGCAGCAGCATCTGCTCTCTGCTCCACCTGCCATTCACCAAGAGAGCTAGTCCTGCAAAACAGTAATTCTAAAGGCATATTCCTAATTCATCACGGTTAACAGCACGGCTGGATTTTCTGATTTTCAAGCCAGAGTATTGCTAATGTTTCTCAGGTATGTGTTACATGTACCACCTTAGTTGCAATGAGTATGCACTAAAAGCCAGATATGTAAGAATTCTCACATACGAATTTCTCATAAGAAAATTAAAGGTCTGGTTGGCTCCCTTGAGCTGGAGGTATTTGTGAGGCAGAGCTCTCACCCAGGTGGGTTAGTTATATTTGTTCCATTGCTTCCATCTGTACCTCTTCTTTTGTAGACTTCCTCAATTTATATGCTGTTGATCAAGGAGTAGAATAATGAGTTTTGAAAGACTGTAGAGAGGAGCCCTGGCTGAGATCAAGATGCAGTAGTAAATATTTTAAGAGAATGTCTGCATGTGCCTGTTTTTCTTCTTCCTCTTTACTCGCTACAACCAGCTCTTTGCTGATCTCCCTGCAGTGGTAGGAAAAATAAATCACAGAAAATACTGGGAGGTCTTGTGATACTTCCCATGTGAAAGAAGATTGTCCAGGATGTGCTGTGACTTTTGATGCTGCCTTCTTAAGACTTCTGTATTTAGTTATATTGTAATGACATGGCAGCAAGTTACTGCTAGGTGGATCTTTGTCTTCTGTGGGAAGAGGTTTTCCTCCCTTCCTTTTGTTCTCTGCAAGAGGTATGTGTTATTATGAGATAGGACCTGGGAAGTGTGATGGCCCAAACAGGTTGTGGAGCTGTGGTCCTGAAGATGTGTCAATTTGCAAGTTGGAATGACTAATACTTGCTTTTGGTTAAAACTATGCCCAACTTGACTGCACTTGTCTCCCTTAAAACTCAGAAGTAAACAGTCTTATTCAAAAAAAATGTGCAGTTTGGATGCACTGAAAAGAATGAGATCATTCTAATCCTTCTCTTTCCATCGCTACACGGGCTGCCCTTTACCCAGCCCCATCCCTGCTCCGTCCTTGTGTGTTAGTGACGAGCAACTCCTCCCAGATTGTCGTTTTGGAGAGCAGTGGTGTGGCATAGAGCATGAAAAGCAGACAACAAATAAATAAAATCTCTTAGCATAATAAAAATTTGGAATGGGGAATTTCTTTCCCCTAACTTTGTGATTCCCTTTTCTTTTTACTTTATTCATTGACTGTGTGCTGTCTCTGTACTTCCCCCACCAAAGTAAACACAAAACAATTACAAAATTAAAGGCACTCTATTAAGAAGCGTTATTCCACATACTAAACAGCAGTTCAGTAATGGAACTGTGTGTTTATCATACATATAGCTGAGGTTGTCTTCTAAACCCAGAAGAGGTGACAAACTGGGGAGTTATGTAGACTTAGGTATTAGTGGGGGATTGGGAAGGATTGCACTTATCTGTGGAGAGAGAAGTTTCTGATAATTAGCCTTGCTGCTGATTTCCAGAAAAGTCAACAGATCTCTTGAGGACAGTTGCCCTTGGAGACAGAACACCCTGTGGGAATAGGCTCAAAACTGGCATTCTTCCCTCCTCTGACTTAGCACCCTCCCCTAAGAGTACCCCATCCTCTCTGCATTTACACACATAATTAGAGCAATTGAGTTTTGATTGGGGGGTTTTACTGATGCAGCTTAGGGATTAGTCTATGTCAGTCAGCTCCTTCGAAGTAGTCCAATTGATTTTATACATTTTTAGAGCCTAACATTTTGCTTTAGAAATGCTAAACAAAATATGAAAGAACTTCAGATTTTCCCTTACATTTTAGCTTAAAGTTTCAAAAATAAGAGTCATAGTTTGAGTGATAATGTTAATTCATTCACAGATGTTTACCAAATACATTCTACATGCCAGACAGTGTTGTAGGCTCCAGAGATAAGCTAGTGAGCAAGAGAAATAAGATTCTTATTCTCCTGAAATTCACATTCTCTTCATGGTAGGAAAGACAGATTAAACACACACACACACACACACACACAAATAAAAGCATAGATAATACTGTAAAAGGAATCAACCCAACTACTGTGATAGAGTGACTGGGATTTGGGTCAGTTGAATGCAGAGGGAAGAAGCCTCACTCAGGAGCCATGAGGTGAGATTCAAGGGGAGGTCATTCCAGGAAGCTCAAGGGGCAAGTTCTAAGGGCCTGCAGAGAGCACAAGTAGGACCTAAGAAAGGCACAGCCTGACGGCCTGTGTAGCTTGAAGCCTCATGAGATACGGACAGAAAGGATTTAGGAGACACAATGTTGAATGCCGTGGAAGGAAAATGAATTTTTTTTCAAGTGGGAACTTTTGGAAGGTTTTGTGCAGGGGAAGAATATATTTATTCTGTATTTCCATGGATCACACCACCTGGTCTATGGAGTTATGGGGACAGAAGTAGAAGCAGGAACACCAGGTGGGGTATGGCAGTAGTTGAGCAAGAGACAGTGGTGGTAGCTTTGCAAAGCATGGTGGCAAGGGAGATACAGAAGAGGCAGTAGGTGTGAGGTGGATTCGGGAGGTAGAGCTGATGGAACTTTCGGTGGGTTTGACAGGGACAATGGAAAAAGGAAATCAAAGATGATTTCTTGGTTTTTGGGTTTAAGTAGCTGGGCGAATGGTTGTGCCATTTACTGAGATGGAGGAAACAGATATGTTTCAGGAAGAAAATGTTTTAAGGACAGAACTGATGCTCGTTCAGTACTTTTCTTGAATAAAATTCTGTTCACTTAGAAAACTAATTATCTAGCATATTATCTGACAAACATTAGCTTTTGATTTTTGCTGAATGGAATATTATTGAGTTTATTTGCTGATCGAAATTAGTGCCATGACACCCAAAGTTATTTCATCCATCCTAAGGGCTGACAGCCCTTTTCATAGCCAGGTTTTCATAAAACAGAAAGAAAGGATGAACCTAATACCATTGTCTGTAATCTTTTTTGTTTCCATTGCTAATCTGAGGACCTAGAAACTATCAGCCTACATCTTATTCTCTTACAGTACCCTTACATTTGCCATTCACTTTTTTTGTTTGTTTGTTCCTGTTTTATATTTCAAATAGAATTCTAAGCTACAATGATTCCAAAGGTAGCAAGAGAAAACACATAAATTGTACTACTGCTGCGACTTCATAGATTGTATTGTTGAGTGTTAGGTATGGTGTGGTTTTTGGTTTTTTTTTTTGGTCTGAGGGAAGACTTTTTTCTTTTGGAACCTATTTTAGTCACTTTCTCACGTGTGAGGAAAACTATGTCTTCTGAAAATTTTCCCACAGTTTCCAGCTCCTTAGAAATAGCAGAATTTTCATGTATGACAATTATCTGATCTGAAGTTTGGGGCTCCTGCCCTGAGAGAGACCTGTATTCAGCCTTCTGACAACCACAGGCCTGAACCCATTGCCTGTTAGTTGTGAATAGAGGTTATTTTGGAAGAACAAGTCCAGTGTGTGGCCCTTTAAGACTCCTTTGCCTTTGAATGTTTTTACTCATATTGTGATCCCTTTTTCTGGGTCATGTTCATCAGCAGCTGTTTTCCAGCAAATGACAATTATCTTACATAATTGTTGATTATTCATTAGCGAGCTCTTCTAGGATTTCCTCAACCACATCTGTGTCAGATATCACATCATCACTTTACATCACAAAAAAATAAAGGAAATTTAATTGGCTCAAGGATTTTGGCATGAGGATGTGGTTATACCTGCTTAATCCTTTAGAACTGATCTTAAATGTCTTTCTAGTAGATTTTTTTTTTTTTTTGCTTTTTGGTATGTGGGTAGCTCCCTGACTGGGAATTGAACCCAGGCCGCAGCTCTGACAGCGCCAACGCTGAAGCCTTAAGCCACTACACCATCAGGGAACTCCCTCTAGTAGAATATTTTTGGATGCATGTTTTTGGATGCTGGGCCTTTTTTGAGTTTGGCAGATCTGTTGAGTTTGCTAAATAATATGCAGTGATCTTTGTTCTTACTAGATGGGCAGAAGTTCCTTGGTGTA